>JACDRP010000807.1:0-22410 GCA_013841185.1 Hycleus phaleratus | reverse complement strand
ATTCTGTAAATTTTCGTAAATAGGTCACCATGACTATCTTCTAGAATTCTTTCATGTCAATTTACAGTCATTCTCTAAATTGTTCGTTACTATGGCAACTTTGGAGATTGACTTTGAATTGAACTTCTATCTCACTCTTTACAATTCTATCTTATGTACAATTGAAAAGAGACAAAAACCAGTGATTCAAAAGGACTGCAAAAATTTACAGAATACGACTCCAAATTGTTGGCGATTTATCACTATGACAACACCGGAGATCTTACAATAGAGTTCTTATCTTAATTTTTACAATTCCAGTTGAAAAGAGAAATCTAAAAGAGGCGAATAAAAAGAAACTGTTGTTATAGTGACGAAAAAAGTTGCAGAATACAACTGATCGGTACCGGCTACAAATTTCTTCGATGACTGTTAAAAAATCCACAGTAGAAGTGATCTTTTCAAAAAGATTGTTGACATACAATGTTGTCATGATAACCGATCTACAATAAGTTACAGAATACGACTTATACAAATTAAATAAACAAGGTTTTATCGGAAATCAATTCGATTGATATTAAAAATTAATTAAAACTCAATTATGTACAGGACGGTATACAACGCGTACTACTTTTTTGAGTTTAGATTTTTATTAAATTCATTTGTTTTCGATTCTAGTTATCGAAAATTTGATAATTCAGATAGAATCTGCATTAGAAGTGATAAATTTCTATTCAATAAATTTAAAAACTAACGAGATATCTTTAGAATAATTAAAACAAAATGGCAAATAATTGAATCACTCGAAAACAAAAGAAGATAAAAATCTCATTACCCTTGAAAAAGTAGTACGAGTATGTGGTATACTAAATTCACTCGCTTCATGGAGAATTGACTAGAACATGACGGAATAAAAGTCCCTAACTTTTACCAATTTAATCACTTATAAATCTTAATTTTATAAATATTTGTTGTTTTAAATTTGGCGCTATTGGTTATTTTCAATTTTGCCAACCAATGAGAGTTTTTTACATGCAGTGAGTGAATCGAGTATATCCGTCCATCGAAAATGGACCACCCTGTACAAATTAACAGAATTCGTCCATCCGGTTTGTTTATTAAACAATAAAATTCGTTATTTTAATCGGAATAGCATAATTTTTTTTGTTTACTATTACTTGAGTATAAAGTTAATAAAAATTATCAAAATCTAAATTTATAATATTTTTAAAAATTGATAATATGAATTAATAATTGTTTGTCGAATTATCGGTTAATTTAACAAACAATACACACACACATTCTAAAAATCATCAAATTAAATTAACAATTCGTCGAGAATCCTTGTAAATTCGCCCGTATCTCTTTATTACTTTCATGGAACGCCGCCGTCATTGCCGTTCTTGTTTCGTCAATCAATCGATCCATATCGTTTAACGTTAAATTTTCGGTAGATATCGGCGGTAGGACGGTAATTAAAATTTTACCGTGATCGAACCGTTTCTCGTCTTTGTCTAGAAAATAATATTGACTGTAAACTACCGGCAGTATTGGTAGTTGCGATTGGATGGCCATATGGAAGGCGCCTTTCTTGAACGGATGCATCTGGCCGGTATTCCTGCGGGTACCCTCCGGGAACACCCACAATTTCACCTAGAAA
This sequence comes from Hycleus phaleratus, assembly GCA_013841185.1. NCBI lineage: Eukaryota > Metazoa > Arthropoda > Insecta > Coleoptera > Meloidae > Hycleus > Hycleus phaleratus. The sequence goes on along the minus strand of JACDRP010000807.1, from coordinate 20,771 downwards.
ATCGATAAACCAATTGTATTGATTTGGTAATCGATATTGTATTGGAATTATTTATTGATGATTTCATAATCGACAACAACCTTGTCTTTTTTGATTCGTTCAGCGGCCTCATTCATTATAGTTCTAGCTTGGTTCGTATTCAATCGCGGTATGAAGATTAAACCGGCCAACCAGGCCGCTAAGCCGAAGGGCCAAGCGTAGAATAATTCCTTCTTTGCAATTACTGTACATTTGCCCATAACGTGCCAAATATCGAACATGCCCAATACATCAATAGAACTCTGATGGTTGGCTACAATAATACAGGAACGGTCCGCCGATAGATGTTCCTGTCCCCTCAAAATCCATCTTAAGCCGATTAACGTTGATATATGCCGGCAGAATTTTGAGGCCGTTCTATAAATAGACACAAAGAACTCTTACTTTCTCTTGTCATTATTATTATTATTATCGAAATACATCGATACTCACACAAGATTCCTAACATCGCCCGGTTTAAATGCAAATTTCGGTATTAAAATTATTGCAAACAACATAACTAGACCATAATATAGAAAGAATTTTAAATAATAACGAAATACATGACTAGATTCGTATAAAAATGGTAAAATTAATATACAACCGGCTAGAACTATCTCACTATACGAAGCATTCATATTGATTCAATCGATAATATTAACCTCGATTTTAATATAACGACAATTAAATAATAACTAAACAATAGGTTTATTTCGATTTATATTTATGTTTATTTACAAGAATAGTATGGATATTTGATCTTTGAATATAAACGCAAATCAAACTCGAACTTTACGCGGTACACTTAAATATAACCTTGATTTCCACCGATAACAATATGACGCCATTTATTGGAGCTTTTAACACATCCAGGGTGGGATTGGCTATAATTTCGGGCCGCCAACGAAAAAATTACGATAAACGCCCAATAATTCGCTTAAATCCCAATAAAAGAAACAATCGCTTGTAATTAAAGTACATTTTTATATTTTTCTTCATAAAAATTGCTTAAAAACCGTAATTCTCTTTGATATTCTCTGATAGTTAGTGTATTTATTTTGTTGAGGTTGGTAGTAATTGTTATTTATGTAGAAATGACAGCTGTCAGTGGTGTGTTCTTTAACAATTTTCAATTTTAATTGTTGAAATTTAGTGGTTTAATTAAAATAATAATTTTATTTTAAATTTAAATAGGAGTGTTATTAGTGTGTAGTTTTCAACAAAATATTTTTGGAAGTATGGAGAAAAACAAGGAGCGCAGGTAAGAATAATTGAAATTTGAATTTTTGTGGTTAAATTAACGGTACCAACCGATACAAACTCGCTAAAGTAATTTATTAAATTACTAAAATGATTTATTAAATTTTAACTCGAAAGAATAATTTGATACTGAATTTTAAGTAGAAAGTAAGAAAAACAATTGGAATTTAAATTGAATTTTCAGTTGTCAAATTAAAGGTACCAACCGATGCAAATTCCCTAAATTTTGTTCTAGAAATGTTGTTTCTATGTTAACTGCGGGTGTATTGTTGGTTGTCTACTTCGCAGGAAATTGAAGTTTTTACTGTACGCCTTGATTTCGTTTGAAATTACAAATTTATTGTAAATCTGTGATTTAAAATAATCTTTTGCAAATTATTAACACAAAAATAACGATAATTCATCGAATTTTAACCAAAAAGTCCTACTATTTGACATTGAGGTCTAAAGGTTGATTATTCGTGGCTCCAATGAAGATCGATTTTATAGAAAAATCGGGTCTCCAAGTGGATTTTTATATTTTAATCTGAAATTTGCAAGGTTAAAACAAAATTGATAGAGTGCAAATTTAATTAAATTTATTGGACTATTTACAATATCAAAATATTTCCATTTTATTGAAAAATAAATCTCTAACTAGTTTCCGAAGAGAAATTATAAACTTTATCGATTTATACAGTCTGTAATTAAATTAGTTGGGCATTCTCTCAATTATACGACTAGTTAGTAGTTTTATTGATCCATCAATAAATAAAAACCCAACGATTTTATTATAAAATTTAATAATAACCGAAACTAATATCGTGTAATGGAGCAGCTCCACCTTGTGGTAAAGCGTAATCTTTCGACAATTGGTCCAGAATACCACCACTACGTCCACCAACAGCCGGTGCCGGACGTGGTGCATATTGTGGTTTCGGTCTAGGAGCTGGTGCCGCTATCGGTTCGTATTGTGGCCGTGGAGCTGGTTGGGCATAAGTAATTCTAGGTGCACTCCTAATTGGTGCTGGTATCGGTTCTGGTTCATCGTAATCTTCTTCAATTGGTGTAGCACGAGCAAATGATGGTGGTGGTGGTCTTGATTGTGGTCTTGGTGCCGGTGCAAAACTTCTAGTTGGTGCTGATGGTGGGCCAAATTCGAAATTATGGGTTGTAACCGGTGCAGCTCCTGGTATATTAGCGCGTGGTGGTACCGGTGATGGACTTCTTTGTGGTTGTGGTGCTGGATTGAATTGTTGTGGACCTGTATAGGATTCAAATGATGGTTGTGGACGTGGTCGTGGTTTTTGTTGTGCTATCGGTCGACTAATCGGTTGTTGTCTTGAATCGTCATAATAAGAACCGGAATATTCCGGTAGTAAATAACCGTCTTTATTTGTTGTTTCATCGACTAGAGTTGGGGGTGCTACAGTTATACCCTCACCAGCTGGTTCGAAACCGTATTTTGTTGCACCATATTCAACAACCCGGACTTTTCCAGTATCATCAACATAACCATATTTACCTTTTACTTCACCAGTTGGTAGTTTTGTTTCGATTTTGAAAGCACCATCAGCACTCTCATAACCATAAGTATAGGAACCATCTTCGTTATGTCGATTGATTTGTTTGAGAATTGCTACTGGTGTTGGTTTAGGTGCTGACGGTCCAGAATAACCGGAATTTATACGAGCTGGCGCCGGTCTATGTGCTGGTTGATAATCGTCGAAATCTTGCCCTAAAACAACACCAGCCGCGAAGGCCACCAACACGGTGAATTGCTGAAATGTGAAAATTTTCATAAATTTCATCATCGGATTATATAATTTACAAGTTTTTTTTTTGGATCAAAACAATAAAACGAAACAATTCAACTAGATCGATAAAAAAAAAACACCACGCCCTAATTATTGTCAACTTTCTTGTAGTAAATTTGGAGATTTTAATGCTAGATCAGGGCGGATATTTGGAAAATTCTAGTAGGAAAAGATAGGGAATGGCATTGGAATTTTATTAAAACTGTAAGGGTGGAGTAGATTTGTTAACATAGAAACCGATCGAAACTATCTCAAGGTGATTTCCTTATTGTTGGTATTTTCTTGTTCAATAAAAACCGGCTGATCTTGATTTGAAACGATTGTAATAAATCACTCTTACTTTACGATCTTTAAAATTAACAAATTTACACGAATATTCAAATAATTTAACAAATAATTTTAATATAAAATTCGATTAAAATTGTGAATTTTTCTATAAAATACTCACAAATTTCAACATATTTCTTCTGTTGTTGTTATAAATCTGGGTGGCACTATTGCACTAAAATAACGCGGGGGGCCGCCATTTACCATTTATATATAAAATGGATAGGTCTACCAGAGGGTAGGGGCAAGGTCCCTTATAATATCACTTATTGAACCAAACAAAAGTTTCGTCAACTTTGTTCCTGTTTTATTATCATTGGTAGTTTGCTAATTCTCGAAACCTTTCACCGTTAATATCGCCAAAATTCTAATCAATCAATAGGAATTGTGCAATAAAAGAAATTTACTCTATTTGAGAACCTTGGATTATCTGATCTAAATTCGTTAATTTCTCTCAATTATTATAAAATTTATAAGGCCAGATTCTAGAACTGATTTTATTTCAATACCAATAGAAGGGTTTAAATTCGTACAGGAATTTTCGTGAGACGAATATATCGATGAAAGTTGAACGAAAAGAAAGCGAAAGTTTCATACAATATGCTCTAATTACTAATCAGGTCCTTGTTAGTTTTGTCACATAATCTTCTTGGAGGAAATTTATTGGTTTATTTAACAATTCAGATTACATAATTATTGAGTTTTTTGGTTTGTAGAACTAAAAAAAAATCGTTTTTTCTTAGAGTTGATTTGTAGTAGGAGTCGATTTGCGATTTGATTATTAGAAGGAATGTCTCAAGGCTTTCCGACTCCACCCGTTCTACGGAATATTTCCAGGATAATTGCTCTTTTGATATTTTATAATCGACAATCACGCCATTCTATTTGTCGAATAAATCAAATAACGGTACTTTTATATTTGTAAAATCATTTATTTGTAGAAAAAAATGGTATAAACATCAATATAAATACGGACTAGTACAATGGAATTAGTTCAAAATTTCATTAATTATCTATAATTAACAGTATAGGATCCTGAATTGATATCAACATTAGTAGCCGGATGCCCTTGGAATTGATTATAATTAGGATAGGCAGGCGGATTATAATATCTCGGTTGTTGTTGGACTGGTGCGAAATTAAATTGGGATTGTGGCCGAAAAACGGGCTGCGGTTGCGGTTGCGGTAGCGGCTGCGGCTGCGGCTGATAATAGGATTGTGGTTGATAATTCGATTGATAACGCGATTGTTGTTGTTGATTGCTAGTATACGGATCGTTTTTATAATAAACACCAGGATCTTCCCTATATTGTCCATCATCCTCTTCATTTGGACCTAATGGACGTTGTTGTTGTTGATAATTATTGTTTAAAGTCGGTGGTGCAGCTTGAATTTCACTACCACTAGGTTCGAAACCACGTCGACTAGCGCCATATTCAATTTCACGTAATTTCCCTTGATCATCGAAATAACCATATTTACCATAAACTTCACCATTAGCGTATTTCGTTTCTATTTTATAGGTACCATCAGCTGCTTCGTAACCATAACTATAAGAACCATCTTCGTTGTGTTTGTTGATTTGTTTTAAAATTGGTACCGGTGTTGTATACTGTTGGGCTGTCGTATAACCCACCAATAAAACAAATAACTAGAATTTTTAATTAATTTATTAATTGATTGATTAGAATTATAAAATTACTTACGTAGAATTTCATTGCGGTTACACTGTATTGTTGTAAAAGCTAAACAGTTGTATTTTAAACAGTACAGAACTTATATAGACTACGTCCCCACGAACGCTCAATACAAGGTTACAAATAGTATATTAAAATTTCCGCCTCTTCTATAATAATCGGATATAATTTTGGAGAAATTCCGACAATTATTCAAAATTAATTGACCGTTGAAAATTCGATCAAAGTCCAGGTAATAAGCGGGAAATTATACAAAAATTGCGAATTAGCAGAGAAATTTTTATTGAATTTCCATTTAAAATGGGAAATTCGACGAAAATCGAGAATTATTGGAGAAATTGTCCGATTTGTATGCTAGACGTTTGCCAATTTCACACTCGACAATTACAAAATTACAATCATGTAATGTAAACTTTCTTCAATCACAAATTCTTGTAGATTCGGTGTAATTGTCGTAAGAATTTTCAAATATATTGGGAAATTCTAACGAAATATGATTGCAACAATTGCGGTGAGAATTTCCCAAATATTAACAATTATTTCTGCCCCTCTATTAGAATCACTGAACCATAAATGTTCCATTCATCTATCGGTTAAATGTTACATTAAGGTGTTTCACTGAAATAGTTTGGCTATTTATAAAAATTCAATTTAATCCTTTCATGTTTATCGATAACAATAATAATAACAACAACAACTTTTTAATATTGAAGGTAATAATGTTTAATTGTAATGGAATGTGGTGATCAGGTGGTGTAAACGATTTGATTTAAATGTAAGCGACAAAGGTGTGGTCTATACGGTTTGTTGTCTTTGGCCTCGGAAGACGTTACAATTCCATCTAAATTGACGTATTTTCAGACAAAAATTTTAATTAGCCTTTTCTAGGTTCTTTATTTTTTTTTATATTTGATTAATTACAACGACCTCGCTGAAGATTTACACAATTCTTTGAAATTTGTTGGAGATTTTCTTCGAATAGAAAGAAATGATCAGCAATAAACATCTTTGATTAACTTCTAATAATAATAAAGAACACCAACATATTCATTTAACCTTTATGTAAAATTATCAATAATTGTTTATTAGAGAGGCTTGTAAACTATCTTCATAATCGAGAATTTTAAATACCAATTGTTTCTATTTTCAAAACAGGATATTCAACAGTATATTTCACCTCGTAGTGGCCATGTTTTCGATTGAATCGAATCGGTTCATACTCTACTAATCTTGATTTATTCGAGTATTTGTTATTGGAAAACAACCGAATCAAGCTACGACTATATGTAACTAAAATATGGCCAAGTTTGAAATAGTATCGAACACTCTGTAAGCTGCCAAAATCACGGCCACATTGTTTATAATGATAGATCCTTTTGCGTTTATTTATTATTTTTTTGTTGATATTACTTTTACTTTTTTTTATAATTTTCAATAGTGGATACTTATGTAATCATATCTCGTTGGGTTTCTATATTTAATAAACAAAGACAATTTATTTTATTTTTTTATATTAGAAAAATTATTGGAGTAGAACTAGTTCGATTTAGGATCACAACTGGATTTCAGGACATTTCAGTGTCTTCCAAATGCGCTTTCAGTCAAGCTCTATTAAGTTTTTTTTATTGGAAAGTTGATTTTTTGTGAGGAATATTTGATCTGAAATTAATACAAAAATTTCAGTTCTTTCACAAATTTCGTTTTTTAAAGATTTTTGATACAAGATTTTTTCTAGATGATTGGCTTTCAATAGGTGTAGGTAATTCTGAAAATTTCAGTTTCATTCCCAGTATTGCAATTTTGAAATCTGTTAAACTGAAAACTAGATTTTTCAGTGGTTGTAATTGTTAAAATTACAGTTTCAAACGTGGGCGATTTCTTCATCACTTGAGTTCTTTCAGAAATGCATCAATTAAAGTGATTTTTCACTTAAAATTAGACTTTCTTAGATTATCTGTTTCCAATGGGTGTAATTCTGAAAATTATAGTTTCACGTATCGATTTTTATAATATCTAGTTTTTCAGCAATTTTAAAAATTAACAACACTTTGAAATTAATTTCGATTCAAGTTCAAAATTACCGATTTAAACACGGAAAATTTTTTCAACACTTCATTTCTTGCAGAATTAATCACAGATTTAGATTAATGACGTTTTTACAGGATATTTCTACATAATTTGCATCCAGTAATTCGGAAAATTAGAATTTCAGGAAACTTCAATAGGAATTGTAAAAATTGATGACATTTAAGTGATTTTTGATTCAAAACTAGATAATTGTCTTCTAATAGTTGTAATTCTGAAAATTCAAAAATTGTCAACATTTTAAAATGATTGTTGACTCGAAATTGCACGGTTTCGAGATTTTTTTATTAAAATTTCGAATACGAATCTATCTTTCAGTGACATTTCTACATGTACCAATTTTTTTCCATTTTATAGTGTAATTTGTTGCTCTAGTTTCAACTTATTTTATGATTTCAAAGAAGATTCTCTTAGGTATAAATCTAGGCTAGAAAATTTAAACTTATGGCCCTAAAATAGACGTGTAGGTATCGAAATTATAGTTGAATTAACGCATAATTTTAGGCAATCACACAAAACACCTTTCTATTGTTGGTCGCGTATACCGAACCTTAATTATGTGCGAAATTTAACACGGTGTTTACTTTCTTTCAACTTTACAGAACTACTCGAATAATTATAAAGAATGTCAATATTATCAAAAAAAACCCTGAAATAAGGCTGAAAATAATGAAATTGACTAATTTATAGACAATTTACAAACATTTAAGTCACTGATTAAGTTTTAAACGAGGTTGAATTGAAGCTAATCTTAGGTGTAATCAGTAAATTGATTATTGAATATTTATTTGGATAAACACTCCTAAATAATTGCTGTTTTGTCCAAATTTGTGTATGTTTAATCAATTTTTTCAATCGAAAAATAATATAGCAGACAAAATAAAATATAAAAGTGGAATTTCAGTGTAAATTTTTGACATTATCAACGACAAAAATGGGACAAAACGGAATTCGAAAATATCGAATTTTATTTGTACTTGTAGCGCTCTTTTTCGAAAGCCAAAAACACAATAAAATTAGCCAATCAAACAAGAAAATAAATAAAATCAAATCAAAATACTTGATAGTATTTACAAGTTTGACAAGAATAAATTTTAACAACAATCAAGATAAAGATTCTACTCGATAATGTCGCTTTTAACCGACTCAAAACAACGAAAAAAATCGGAATAAATTAATTTTCATATAAGTGCCAAATTGTTATTGTTGTTGGTATTTGTATTGGCGCCACTATTTACAAAAATCAAATAAAAGAAACACCAACAATGTCGCATGTGTGGAATTTCATGCGATTTACCAAATCAACTGATAAAATCTTTACACTTTCAGAATTTATAACCGATGTCTATGTCTCGTAGGTACTTGTACCGAGTACATTTATACAATGCAGATAGTTGAAAGCTTTATAAATTTTATCGACAATAAGTTTTAAAAAGGGCAAATTCCACCACTAAGATCTAAAAACAAGAAAAATCGCCGTCTAACGCACCGTTGAAATCTCCAAGCTTTCCGCATTAAATTCACACTAATCTTCGGTACTTTCGTTTTTTTTCTAAAACTATAAACTCATCCTTGAGTGCAATCAGAGTCTCGACGAGTAATCTTCGGATTCGTTTCGGTGCAATAGCGGAACGGAAAAGTTTCAGAACTTAACAGGTAGTCTTCTATCCGACTTAATGACGCTCGGAAATGAATCGATTTCGATTAAATTTACCCCAATTTGTGGTTTTTCCGCCGATGAAATTTAATGGTGCCGTTTGAGACGGGGAAATTTGAGAATTGGAAATTTTGCAATTGATTCGATAACTTGTTATAATAATAATACGAATAAGAATAACAACAACGCTGTTACTATCTATCCGATACGAATTTCAGTGTTTTAGTGTCTCGCGAAGCTCGCTGGGGCGCGGACGGGCGAGTGAGTGTATGTGGCCACAAACAATGATGTTGTGAATATTTTCAGTGTTTTTGTTTATTTATTTAAACAGTTTTTTCTCGTCTCTTCCGCTCTCTCTACACTCGTCGTTGAGTTAAGAGATGTGTGCCTCAGTCTACTCCTCCCTGTTCCTTCACATTCTCATTATTGTCACTGTAAGTATATCCTTTATATCCTTTGATTTTGATTTTTTTTTAATTTATTCGATTGGAAAGTTTTAGTTTAAAAAAAAATCTCTAATTATTTTTTTACTATTTTACGAGAATTAAACGACTAGAAACGATAATTAGTCGGCTATTTTTGTTTTAAAAAAGCCGACTTGTGGAGTAATTTTCGAATAGAATTCAACAATTCGAAAGGTTCTATTATTGTGAATATACTTGAACAACGATTGCACGCCAATCTTTTACTCTTTATTCCAATTCAGCTTACATAAAGTGTCAAGGACAATAATCGACATTTCTATTCTAGCATTAATAATTGACGGGGGTTGAAAGTTTTAATTCGTCACTGAAAACCTCCATCAACTCAACTTAAAAAAAAAAAAGAACGATTCNTCAACTTAAAAAAAAAAGAACGATTCCAACTCGAATTCTCGTGAAATTGCTCGTTTTTTTTTTAATAATCGGCTTTTGTAATCGAATTGGTAAGGCTGAAATGCTCGATTCGTAGCGAAATTGTTGCATCCGAAATTTTTCAGCGTTTGTAGTCAAGGTTCGAAGAGTCATCCAACCAGAAATTGGATTTCTCCATCGAAAACACAACAAATTCTATGAAAATCATCGATTAATTGATTGAGATGTTAAATTTGTAGAATTTCTCAAGGTAATTAGAGATTGTCGTATAAATTGCTCCATTTCTTGTTTCTACCGAAAATTTGTTGTTTTTTTTTTTTGATAAATCATCAAATCCTTGACACAAAAATTGAGTCTTCTCGAAATTCCGTGTGAATTATACGGAAATTGATTAATTACGAGCCTAATAATCATCGAATTGATGAAATTCGATGATTTCATGTTGGTTATCATCGAAAATTACCTTGAAATACCGAAAAAATCGCGTTAATTAGGTTTATTGGACCAAAAGAATGAATAATAGATGAATTTTTTTGAAAAACAAATTTAATTTGAACTTTAGAGAATCGAGTCGAGATTTTTTATTGTAAAAGAACAGCTTGAAGTTGTTTCAAATTTGTAAATTTGTAAATTCATCAATTTTAACCCTGAAATTTTGAGTTGAAAAATTCTGAAATCTTGACTGGAAAACGCTATCAAAAACCTGAAACACGAGTCATATTAAACGAATTTAGAGGGTGAGGGTTAATTTCAGGACTCCTGAATCAACGAAATCAATAACAGACAATTTTGTCATCCGACACTAATTTAATTTGAACTTTTGAAAATCGCCTCAAAATTTATTGAAACTGCCTAAATTAGTGAATTTACTCCTAATATTTATCACTTTTATCATGAAAAATCCTGAAAAAAGTTGCAAAAGCACGAATTTTTGTTGTGGTTTTATCATTAAAAGATGAACATCATAACAACTCCTGAAACACGAGTCTAGGGCGTGGGGGTTGATTTCAGCGCCCTTTGAATTAATCGGAAATCAATTCAATTTAAACTATACAGGGTCAACTCAAAATTTATTATAGAATAGCCACAGGCTGCTTTAAATTAGCGATTGTTTATAGAGTTCCTAAATCAAGCCTAGGTCACAAATTTAGGCTGAAAAAAATTGTGAAAATACGAAAATCAAGCGTGATTTTGTCAAATTCGCAATTCTAAACGAACCAAATAGGGAGAGGGGTCAATTTCAGCGCTTTCATAATCGGTATTCGAAGATTTTCTCCTGTAATTTTCCTGTAATATAACAATTTTAAAAATTGGGGTAGAATATTAAAAAAACAACCGAAATATTATCTTGTAGGCTGAAACCTTCCATTGATACTTTAGTGTGGTTTTAAAAGAGTCATATTTGGGGTAGGGGTGAATTTCAGCGCTTTATAATTGAGATTTTAATTGTTAAATAAGGCAATTTTAAAAATTGGGTACAAATTTTATTCAAAACAAGTTAGAAAAGATTGTCGTGTAAATTGAAGCCTTCCATTGATATCCTGATTTTAAACGAGGGAGAGGTTAATTTCAGGTTTCATAATTGATATTTGGAGGTTTTCTTTTGTACTTGCAGATCTTCGAGTTAAATAACACGATTGTAAAAATTGGGTGGAAGTTTTATTGAAAAAAAAAAGAAATAACTAAAGAATACTATTAGTGTAAAATAAAATCGTGTTAACTGAAACTCTCTATTGATATCTCTATTTAACAGTATTTGAATAAATAACAATTGATTACAATCGAAAAAAAATTACAAGAATTCATTAAAATTCAAATTTCTCATTTATGCAACATTGGCGCCAGTATTTAATTTCAAGTTACAAAAACAACACAAAAAAAAACCTGAAAATCTAGTCGAATCTAACTTGATCTTGATTGAATGCGATAATCAATAATTTTTCTAATAACTGAAATTATAGCAGACTAAATTTTTTTGATTTATTGAATAATTTATAAGCGTTAATCGAGCCTATTAATTCGAAATTGGACAGGGTCGGATTTAGAAGAATTCAGCTATTACATGATTGATTATCGAAATTATTCAACAACATACAACAATAGGATTAAACGAAAGTGTTGAAGAATAAACGAGTGCTGTCATTTAATAAAAAGGTTATCAAGTAGATTGAATAGAATAAAATTGATTTAGATCAACGTTTTAGAGATTTCATCATCGAAATTTTCTAACATTATCAATAATTTCAATCTTATATCGATCAAATAATATTATTTGATAATTGACGAAGATATAGTTGTAATATTTCGGGTTTTATAGCGGGAATTGCGGTAAAACTCGGAGACTTCAACGGGACATCAAGCGACGAATTCTCCTGAAAATTTACTCGAATACAATGAAAACGATTTCTATCAACGGTTGTATTGTTGGAATATTCTTCTATAGTATGGAATGTTGTCTTGACGTTGATCTATATCATCTGTAATTGAATACAATACATATTCATAGTTGTAGTGAATGTTATTTATTTAACAAAAATTTTGATTTAAAATCGTACATGATCAACAATTAAAACGTATGCAAGAATCATTTAATGATTGAATGATTGAATGAGGAGTGGCGGAATCCACCGCCACCGCCACCGCCTTTAACATTAACTTGATAAAGAAATATAGAGCAGACTTGGTGGCCTTGTCATTAAATGTCCACCTTCCGGTGCCTTTTAAAACGTAAATATTACCACAATGTATGCACATGTCCAGCTAATATGAAATTAAAATTAGAATTTATGAAAAAAAAAATCATCCACTATCTTTATAACAATCAAATTGTTAACGTAATTCGCTATAGTATTGTTGTAATAATCGTAATATTAATGGTATAATTGACCTGAAATTGTGGTGTTTGCCATGGATTTTTATCTCGTCAAAGTCCATCATTATAAAAGAGAATTGTTTGAAAAATAGTTTATCTGATTTGAACACTTGTTGAAGCGATTTCTACACCAGTCGTTGTGATTGAATCGATATTTTTATGTGTAATATTGCAAAAATTCTTCAATTTTGTCACTATAGTTCAGGGAAACAAAAGTGAAGTTTGTTAAGGTCGGGCCACACCTAATTTTTTATAAAAAAAAACAATCTTTATTTGAATTATATAACGCTAAAGTTTCTACTAGAAGAAATTTTCAAATTAATTAGAATTATCGAACATAATCTTGTCCTAATCCTAGAGAAAATTTAAATCTGATCGATTATCAGTTCAAATTTAATCCATTAAGGATAATCTTGAAAAGTTTACAGTTTATTTGGAATTTTGCTACAATTATCAGGTGTTTTATTGATTTCTTTAGGATTTTTTTTATTTTAAAACAATACAGCTGGGCTTTCATTAAATGAGTTTATTGTTAACGAGAAACAATACGTTGAAATCGGCAATTAATTTTGCACTTTTTTCGAATGATTGAGTTGCAATTTCTGTGCCCACTCGCTATCAAATTGGATTGATTGATTGGGAGTGGTGACGGTTATATTTCAATGCTGAAAGCATTTAATTTGATCGTCAATTTTAAGAATCTATGAAAAATTTTAGGCGAATTTAGGAAACGGTTTTAATTTGTTGCACGGTGCGAGAAAATCATTGAAATATGAGTAAAATTGACTAAAACGTGAGGAAATTTATGGAAAAATCTGCTCTAGAATTTCCTTTTGTAATTTATAACAAAAATTGGATTTTCCTAAATTAAACTCAATTGAAATGCTTCTTGTAACGCTACTTTATTATTTCCAATATGTCCAAAACTGGCGATTTTGATTAGTAAAAGTTTTTCTTAATTTTCCGGAAAACGAATAAATCTTTCGGGGAATTTCAGGCCGATTTAAAAAGCGTTTTTAATTTTTTATATAATACGGGAAAATTATTGCAAAATAAACAATGCTGGCTTAGTTGTGAGGTAAAATATGGAAAAAGTCTCGAAAATTTTCTTCTGTAATTCAGAATTCAACTTGAATTTTCCAGAACGGGAAATACCGTGATATCTGCCAATTGCAAATTGCCATTTATAAGATCAAGGATTTTCTTTAATTTGGAGAAGTTTTTCAGAAAATTTCAGGTAGGTTTAGAAAGTGCTAGTAGTGGGAGAAAATCATTGGAAAATTAATAAAATTGTCTAAATTATGACGAAAACTAGAAAAAAGATTAAAAAAAGGTATGGCCCTAGATTCTCCTTTATTCTTAGAATAAAACGGAAAATCTCGTGAAATTCCACTTGAAACGTTTTTTCCATCTCTGAGAACAACCGAGATTTTGATTATTAAAAATTGGTATTTTTAATTCTATCAATTTTCCACAAAACTAACAGTTTTTCAGGAAATTTCCGGAAGATTTAGAAAGCGCTTTTAATTTACCATACAGTGCCAGAAAATTATTGGAAAATAAACAATATTGGCCAAATTATGAGGGGAAAATGAACAAAAATACAAAATATTCTAAAATTTTTCTCGTTTATTCCATTTACTCCATTATTGTCAGGTGTAATTTTGCAAATTTCCCGGAATTAACAAGGTTTTCAGGAAATTTCAGATTTAGAAAGTGTTTTTATTTGAAGTCTAGTGCGAGAAACCATTGAAAATGAATAAAATTGGCTAAATTATGAGGAAAACTGTAACTTAGAATTTTCCAAAAGGGGAAAATCTCCTGAAATTCTACTTGTAATGCTCCTACTAACGCCGTTTTATTGTTTACAATATATCTGCAAACAAACGAGATTTCAGTTATTGAAAATTGATATTTTTTAGATCGGTTTATAAAAGAGATCGAGATAAAGACTACAACTCTCTTAGAATTCCGATTGATATATGTTGAAATTCTAATTTTAGAACCATCTGTGTAGGTGGTGATTTTTCTTTTATTTTTATCCTATATATTCTCGGTTGCAGTTTAGCAACCACGCCATTTTATTCGAGTTGCACTTTTTTTTAAATCGTTTTAAATCATTCCAAATGAAAACTTGTAAAATTTACAACATTCAAAACACGAATTTAACAATAACAGATATAAAATGTCCATTAATTTTATTTATTATTTAATAATAGCCCGTTAATAATTTTCTTTTTTTGAAAGAATAATACGATTTATTTACAAATCCTGATTAATGGAAATTTCAGTAGGGGCAACGGTGAAATTCCACAAGAACGCGATGTTTGTTTAACAAGCTTCAATTTTAACAAATTTAGATTAATGAATGCGGAAATTTAATTAAAATACCAAACTATTATTAATTATGATTTATATTCTGGAAAAAGAGGAAAAAATTCCAACATAGCCATGATTTTATTCAAATCATCTTCATTATGACATCAAATCTGAATAAATTCAACTTTCCAAAACTGGACAAAAACCGAATTTCGTTGTCAAATACAACCTTGCTTTTAATTCGGACAATTATTTCGTTTCTGTAATGAAAATTAAAAATAATCCCGACGATCTGTAGCCGAGGCTGGGATTAAATTTCAGACAAGATAAATTTGGAAGAATTCCTGCACGCGTCAAACAACACGATTCCAACGCATTCAAACAACAACAAAGATAACGAAAAACGACCGAAACGAATTGGAGAGAATAACGATCGACCTTGCCAAGGCTAAAATCGAAACCGCTTTTTTCAATATTCCGACTTCTCAAAATAAATACGAAATGATTCAATTTTAATGATCCTCTAATAATCCGTCTGCATTTTATTTAAATTCATAACGAATCGAATAATAATCGAATTGTGGGGTTTTAATTAGCGAATTTAAGTGTTGATTTGAAATTTTTAATTGTTATTTCGATTTGATTACAACCGCACCTATTTAACGACCTTTAATTGTAAAATACGGATATCAGAATCAATGTCAAGGCTGTTTGCGATTGTCCTTTCTCGCCGATTTTCCGCAAACTACCCAAAACAATCCCTTATAATTCGAATTAAAATTTTCAAAAATACGGCCTAGTTTATTGCAATTACTGTAATAATCTGTAGTCAATTGGGAAATGTTTCATAAATTTTCCAACTTTTTCCTTTCAACGATCGCAACTGGTTTGTGTGTGGGTTGTGGCCAAGTAATTGTACCTATAATAGGTGAGGTTCTATGACAATTTTCGAACCTTGAACTCTAATAATAAAATGACAACGGCGCCATATCCTGTCTGATTTGTAAATTTAGCGAATTTATCGCAATAATCCAAAAACAATCGAAATTATTACAGTTATTAGAGTACAAATAGACGAATTAAAATCCCGTTTTGTGCGCCATTGAGAAAAAATTACGAATCACCCTATTGAAACTCGTTAACCGAACAATGACTCCTGTTCATAATTTTAGCAAAGTTTCTCGTTTAACCCACCGTTGGAATCTCTGTTGTTTTTGTATGATATATCCGTGAAATTTTGCAATAAATTCCATGTAAATGTTAAAAGTTGTGCGATTTTTCGGCTCCAATTTCAAATCGATTCAGATCGAAGTTGTGAGTCAGGAATGATGACTTGAATGTTGAAAATTTCAATATAAAATGATGCGTGAAATAAACCATTGTTTTTACACGGTCATTCTGTAATACGGATTTGAAATAACTGAAATGTTGTTTAGACAGATTTTTTTTGTTATTGTTATTGGTTGAATTGTTAATAAGAAGAATTCCAGTGATTATTGTGTGAACATGAAATCGACCTTGCATCCGGTTCACTGATTTTTTTCCAACTGAAACAATCTATTTGTGGGAGCCAATTAAACAATTCTATTGGCAATACTGTTTTTTTTTCACTTTTTCTAATAATTGCCAGGGATGCCCCCATATACCTAGCAAAAAGCATAAAAGTTGGCTAAGCTTGGTTACGCAGTGTCTTAGATTGATTCATATACTTGAAAAATGCAACTATTTATCTTCCAATACCATAGCGAATAAACCACCCTATATAGTGGATTTTCTAATAAATAGGGGGTAGTAAATTGAATCATTGCTACTGAATTCTACTAAGGGAAATTATTTAATATGCGATAGATTAGATAAGAAAATTTTAATTATACATGCGTAATATTAATAAAGATAATTGGCAAGTAATTTTGCCTTGAAGGAGAAGAATTCGTAATTATTAAAACAATTCTTATATTTAATTAATAATTATGAATAATTAATGATTTTTATTGAGTCGTTCAGTCATTGAAAAACCGAGAGTAGATTGGAAATCGTATTCAAAATAAATTATTTTAAAATAAAAAACTGTTCATCATTCCTGTAACTTGAAATCTCCTGAAAATCGAGCTTGTAAATGATTTTTTTCCACATTTCAGTAGTCGATAGGAACATACCTATCAATTGATATTCAACCAAGGTATGTGTAAAACTAGTATGCCATTGCGCATATATTACTGATATACGTCACATATGACGTCATTTTGTTAGCATTTTAAATGGCATTTTAGGTCTGTAAATTGCCAATATTTAATAATCTGTATATGACAAATTTGATGAGATATCGTAATTAGTAAAATAACATTAGAAAGAGTATTTCGAGGAGCATTCGATAACATTTTAGTTTTAGAAAATTCCGATTAAATTTTGAATTACAGAGGAAAATCTTGGAGCATGTTTTTTAACTTCTTATTTTCCTCTATAATTGTTCAATAATTTTCTTGCAATAGTAGATTGAAATTGAATTCCAAGTATGTCACAAACTTGGCGGTTTTCAGGAAAATTATCAAAATTACACTTTTTCGACGCAAATAATAAAAATCTCACTAGTTTTCGGAGACATTGCTAACAGTGGAATAGCATTTTTAGTAGAATTTTATAATATTTTCGGATCTGAAAATTCAGATTGGATTCTGAATTGTAGAGGAAAATTTGGAGCATTTTGTAATATATTTTCTCTTGTAACGTGGCAGATATTATCGATTTTTCAGTGATTTTCTTCCAGTATGTGGTAAATTGAAAGCTCTCTTAAATCTCACAGAGATTTCCCGTTTTCAGACCACTTTGCAAATTCGATCCAAATATTTGTTTTCAGAGATATGGTAAACAGTGAAATATCGTTAGAAAGAGCATTTCAAGTCGAATTTTATGAAAAATTCTGGATTATAGAGGAAAATCTTTGAGCATGTTTTTTATACATTTTCTCTTGTAACTTACCATTATCAATTTTCAGTGATTTTCATTCAGTTTATAATAAATTGAAAGCTCTTTCTAAATTTTTCTGAAATTTCCTGTTAATTTTCAGGAAAAATTACAACTTGATCGATGTAAATATGTAATAATCGATATCACTCTTGTTTTCAGAGATATGGCAAACAATAAAGTAGCATTGGAAGGAGCATTTCAAATATTTCATATCTTAGTTTTGGAAAATTCCTAATAAATTCTGAATTATAATTGAAATCTGTTTTGCATATTTTTCCCTATAACTACGACAATATCATCAGTTTTTCAACGATTTTCTCACAGTATTGCAGCAAATTGAAAGGGCTTTTCAACTCTTTTAGAAATTTTCTGAAAATTTTGTTAGTTTTCAGGAAAATTTTGATTTATTTATTTATTTTTTAATTTCTATTTCCGTTTCTATTCTGTTTTGTAGCGTAGAAATTAGCGCAGAAATCAATCGAATCGAATACATTAGTTGTTTATATTTTTTCAGTCTTTTTCCACACAATAAATCCAACTTGTTTACACCAATCAACAATACAAAAGATGACATTTAAAGATCACACAACACAATTTTCCAATTTCGAAACGTCGTATTTTTACCGATAAAACAACTCTATATCGCATGTTTCACTTAAATGGCCCCAACTTTTGTTTTAAGGATTTACAGGAACCCTCTGGAGACAATTTGAGCGACATTTGAACCGTGTAGTTCATCCGGAAGTTGGCCAAAATCGTTCATTTTCAATAAAGTTGTACTATTTGAAAACTAATAATTCAAATTGAGTAAGCTACTCGATTAATTTTTCAATGAGCTACAAGGCGCCAATTTGGCTCAAACTAAACGAAACAAGCATTGATTGTCGAAATTGTCAATTTCAGGTAATCTCAACTAGTATGAAAATGTCAACTGACGGCCTGCCATTCGATAGACAGGAGCGCGGTATTGACGACAATTATAACAACGATGATTATAACGATGATGGTGGTCTATTGGTTGGTGAAGATTTCCTTTCAGTTTTCATGCGATCAACTTTCAAAGAAATCTACCAGAAACGACCCACAACAACAACAGAATCTACAACCGAGTATAGTCGCGAAACTCGCAGTTTAACCGAACAAACTGAAGCCAATCTTAGTTTATATCATACAACAATTAGTGATAATATTAATAATAATAATAATAATAATAGTAATAGTGGAAAATCCAGTGATAATAGTGATGATAGGACAGTAACGCAAGATAATGAAGAATTCGTTACAGTGGCAACAACATCGGAACAATTACCGAGTTTAATTGTTGAATCGAATAAACATAATTTTGGTGTTGAAGAAATTGAACCAATTACAATAAGAAGTGATTTAATTGATTATGAACGTAATAATAATAACGATGGTTATCCGGCTAAAATCCAACCATTAGCACCGAACCAATTCCATCAACATCACCAACAATCTACCTCAAGTTTTATCACACAACAATACGAAAATGATAACGACAAAATCCATCAAACCGTTATCTTCCATGATAATCCCAACAATACAGGTAGAGCCAGATCGGTGTCTTATAGTACAGTGATTCAAGCGTTACCCAATACGAATTTCAATAAGAAACAATACGATCGAGATGCGATAGATTTCGATAATTCCACCGATTTTCAAGAGACAACAATTGCGACAACTGTCCCGTCTACAACTTCAACAACTTTAACAACACCACCACCAACAACAACGACTGAACGTCGCAATTGGGAACAATTCCCGGTGATTTATAATATGCCCGAACAGAATTACGAAGTCGACGAATCGGTTAGTGTAATGACAAATGGACGGATTCATGGTATTCAAACGAGCCCACCACCCTCACCCACCCCATTATCGATAATAACACAATTTAAAGATAATAATAAAAATGTTAATGTTAGTAATAATAATAAGGTTGGTTATGTGGTGCAAGGGCGCAATTATCGGAAATATCGCGTTGAAGAACGGACATCGGATGGCTTCATTGTCGGCGAATATGGGGTGGTTAGTAATGATGATGGGACGTTGAGGGGCGTCCGGTATACGGCCGATGGCACGATTAGTCGACGTTTAATACAGGATGCTTTGATGAAGTTCTTATCGTTGTAAGAAGAGAGGGATCAATTTTCTATTTTGTTTTATTGATAAGGATATTAATAAAATTTAAATTCAACTGTGTTATCTGTGTATGTACTGATATTAGTTCCTTCGTTTGTTTTATCATTACTTTTATTATTATTATTACTATTATTAAATGGATCGAAAATCGCTTTTATTAATCACAAAATTATGTACGCAATCAACGATCATTTGCTCATTTCTCTATTATTAATTCTAATTTAAATGGACTTTTGTAATCAAATAAACGATTAAAACCCAAAATTCATGACTTATTTCTGCTTATTTGTCCAATTGATTGTATTATAAATATTAATAATGCGGTAAATGGGTGGAAAATTGTGGTAAAATTGGAAAAAATTAATATGTCCTTCGAGCCGGATTTGAACCAGCGACCTATGGATGTCAATTTGATTTCAAGCCAACTACAGTCCACCGCTCTACCAACTGAGCTATCGAAGGATCTGACAAAATATTGCAACGATTATAATTTTAAGGTACACTATTTGATGAATTTGAAAATTATTTTTATTTGTTATTAATTCTAATTAAATCGATAATTAACGTAAATTTGCTCTATTCGCCGTTTAAATTATACAAATATATAAACTTTAGACAAGTCAAATATTAATCAAACTTTAGTATTAATTCAATTATTAAACCAATTTTAGTATTAATAATAATAAAACTAAAATTAAAAACAAAAAATATTACAAAACGTGAATAAATACTAATTATGCAATTAAAATACTAATTAAT
>JACDRP010000806.1:0-22450 GCA_013841185.1 Hycleus phaleratus | reverse complement strand
TTCAAATAAGCAATTCTGTTAGGCTGGTTTTTTTGGGGTACGGTTTCCTAAACAAATTAGATTGGATTTTCGTGTAATTATTAGAGGATTTGCGTCCGTAAATTGGACAAAAATTTCCATCGATTTTCTTCTAATTTTTCGTTTAAAGTTCGTTGAAGATTTCCATGTAATTTTTCCGATTCTTTCGACTATTATGCGTGTGGTATTTGTGATTAAATATTTGTATAAAAGTCAGGTCGTAACCGATAATAAATAATAGAGACTACTATTTGATTTGATTTTTTTTTTTTAATCGACAATTTAACCCACAATTAATCATTTTTTTCTTCTTCTTTTTCTATCAATTGATAAGAAAACTAGCGAGATATAGACGTCATTATTCATTCATCAATTCGAACATTTTAAATTCCTCTATTTGTGCCAATAATAATCGAGATAAAAATTCTAATCAATTGCAATTCATTCTAATCTAGTCCCATTGAATTTATTTCTCTTTAACATTAAATTTAATCAGCGATAAAAGTAATTTATTACCCTGCAATTAAGGGAAAGTTTTGAATTTGTTGCCAACCTTATAGTTCTAAAGATAAACGTATGGTAGAATTGGTAACACTGATGAACTAAACGATACTCGTTTGTTTATCGATCCACAATATAACCTCAAATTTTGTGTTCTTAAGGGGGTAGATTTAATGGGCGAAAATGTGAATTTGTAACTTGCAATTTCTCGTTAGTACTTGGGGTGACGACAACCGAGGGTGGATTTTTGAAAAGAACATTTGTTTTAGCCTCTAACGGTTTTTTCGGTATTTCCAAATGTTGATAGAAATTTGTATTATAGACGAAAATCGAACAGTATGTTTTTTCGTATTTTTGTACAATTTTCTATATTTTCCCTAATAATTTGGCCAATATTGTTTAGTTTGCAATGATTCTTTCACTAGTCGATAGGCAATTGAATGCGCTTTCCAAGAACTTTGAGAAATTTTCCGATCGTTTTCCGGAAAATGCATGAAAAGTTTAGTAGGAAATCTAAAGCATGTTTTCTTTTAAATTTTACTTCATGACTTCACAAATATTGCTGATTTTCTAATGAATTTCACATAACTGATAGCAAATTAGAAACGCTTTTCAAATCTGTAAGAAATTTTCCTGTGGCATTGTTAGTTTTCCAGAAAATCGATGAAAAGTTTAGGAGGAAATCTAAAGCATGTTTTTTAGCATTTTTTGCCTCATAACTTTCCAAAATTGCTAATTTTCTAATGATTTTCACACAAAACGTAGCAAATTAGAAGCGCTGTTCAAATCTGTAAGAAATTTTCCGATGGCATTGTTAGTTTTCCGGAATATCGATGAAAACTTTAGGAGGAAATCTGAAGCGTGTTTTCTTTTATATTTTACTTCATAACTTCACAAATATTGCTGATTTTCTAATGCATTTCGCATAACTGATAACAAATTAAATGCGCTTTTCAAATCTGCAAGAAATTTGCCAATCACATTGTTAGTTTTCCGGAAAATCGATGAAAATTGGGAAACTCTAATTCAGTTTTTTTACTTACAATTTTCAACTAAGACAATTGAACGAGAGCTCGTTTGAAAGCTTAAAAATATCAAATTATCTTGTACAAGCATTTAAATCTCAATTGGCGAAATTCGGGGTTAAAATGGCCTTTTTAAAACTGCTTATCTGGTGTTTCTACGTATTGGAAAAAGATTAATTTCGCAAAGTAAGCTGTGCATCTCACTTATGTGTTAAATAGTAGGCGATGAAATTAATACAGATCACATAACCTCATAATTGTGAGTTTATGTGATTTCATAGCCTACTAATCAAAGTGGATTCAAACGCACAGCTTACTTGTTCCAAATAATTGATTAAAGTTCTAAAAATTCTTATATCTCCTCACATTTTCTTAATTTTCCGCAAAACTAACCATGGAATCGGAAACTTTCTCGAAGATTTGAAAAACACTTTCTTTCTATTTGCTATCTAATAATAGAAGAATTTTTGCAAAATAAATAATATTAGCAAAGTTATGAGGGAAAATAGAAAAAATTGTACAAAAATTAGATTTTCGTCTGTAATTCAAATTTGTATCGACATGTGGAAAAACGGCAAACACCATTAGAGGCTGCAAGAAGTGTTCTTTTCGAAAATCTACTCTCGGTTGTCGTAACCCCAAGGACTACCGAAAAATTGCGAGTTAAAAATTCACATTTTTGCCCCTTAAGCGGCCAGTTGTTGTGTAAAATAAAGGGCGTATGCAAATTTTCCAATCGAAAATAGAATTATTTATCCGGAAACTATAATCGTAGGAGATTAGATTTGTTATAAATATTTACCAATTGGTTCTCTTCTAATAGACGAGAATTTTGTTGTGGACAAGGTGAAAGTTGGAATTTTAAAGGACCCCTACGTTGAGAGGACAAGGCCGATTATTAATCGTTTGATAGAAAATAACAAGACTTATTGTCGTTTATTTTTCAAAATTGATCGATTTGAATCGAAATCTTATCAAATAAATATTGAAAATAGAATTTGTAAATTGTAAAATTCCTCGACTTCTCTCCAAAACTTCAACAGTTATGTAAATATTGATGTGTTAAACTCGATATACAAGAAATACAAGTCGTATAAATGTTCATATTAACTGAAGAATTCCGAAAAAAAAAATTAATTGCGGAATTCCGGTTGAATTGTAACGGAAATCTGGATAGTCTCATTATTAAAGAGAGAGACGTTCTCTTTCGAAAAGTAAGCTGTGCGTGTCAATCTAGTTTGATTAGTAGGCTATGAAATCATCTAACCTGTTAATTATGAGGTTATGTGGCGCTTATTGTTGAAACAACTGATTTCATAGCCTACTAGTCAACATATAATTGAGATGCACAGCTTACTTTACGAAATATTCTACAGAATTCTTACAGGGGTAGAAATTCTGAATACAGATGTGTACTACAAAGGTCGCTTTTTAGAAATATATTGGGGGATTGTAAAAGCCGATCTCTAGGGGGATTGAATGTGTTTTTACACGACATTCTAGTACTCTATTGTATGGGTACAAACATACAATATGTTCCTCTAAAAATTTTCCTGGATTTAACACTATTTGACCCATTTTTAACACGACATACATACAAATATACAGCGTGTTATTCGAAGAAATTGTGCTAAAATTAGAGCCGAATTAACGCGATATTCATGCAAATTACACGACTCATATAATTTCTAGTCTACCATTCTTAATAACAAGAGACTATAATTCACTCCTCCAGTTTGTGATTAATTTCAAATGATTTATTGTTTGAAATTAGTAACAAGATCGTTAATTATTTCTGTAGAGGAAAAAAAAACTGGCTTGTCATGTACACAGTTTATCGGTTTTTCTTTACGAATTTTGATAATTTACTGATGGAAGATTTGTAGAATTTGTTAGTAGTGGAAATATTGATTAATATGATAATGTTGCAATTTTCCCCCGTTGATTGTGCGCATAAAACGATATTTTTCTTTCAGGTAATTTTCAGACGCTATTATCTTCGTTATTTTAAATGGAACCATATATTTTTCTTTACACGGCAGGATAGAGAAAACAATTCTGTATCGTACTGTATTAACGTTCCCTACACCTATCTCTGATAGTTTTTCAGTTATTCACAATTTTCAGTTTTTAGTTTTCCCTTTTATTCCAAAGTATCTAGTGTCTAGTGACCTATGACTTGATAATTTGCGTTTAAAGAAAACCATAGTAGGCTTAGCAAATTGATATTAACTGTCACTTTTGAGGTTAACTGTGATTATTTTACATGCTTTTTCAGCGATTTCAGTCAATTTTTACATGAAAAGTAAATCCAATTAATTTTAATTTAATTATTTGTCAATTTTTCGATTATTTCTCATTAAAATAATCTAAAAATAATTGATTATTTTGAGGTTAATTGCGATAGAAGATTGTTTCACCAAGCCTACTATGTTTTAGTTAGCCTACTATGTTTAGTTCGTTTCAGGGGGTAATTTATTAGAAACGAAAATCTTAACTGAAAAAGTAACAGGAGTCCGTTGAGGGTAGTGGCCGCCACCCCCGGTCTATTTCTTATTGTTAATTTTGATTTTGTGGTGAAAACGTAGTGGATTTTGATAATATGACCGAGTTTTTCAAGAATTTTGATTTTTTCTGAAAATCTAGATTTTGTCGCGTTTATTTGGAAAATTCATATTTCGGAAACTACAGCGTTTGAATGATTGAAATTCGGTATTCTTATAGTTCAAATATTGTAGTTTCTACCAAATTTTACAGAATTTAATTATCTCTAAAGGTGTAGCTGAAATTAACGTTTCTTTCAGTTAATTTATATAGACTGAAAGCAATGTCTAGTGACCTATGACTTGATAATTCGGTTTTAACGAAAAACATAGAAGGCGTAGCAAATTGACATTAACTGTCACTTTTGAGATTAATCGTGATTATTTTCAATATTTTTTCAGCGATTTCAGCCAATTATTTAAATGAAACGAAAATCCAAATAATTTTAAATAAATTATTTGTCAATTTCTCTATGATTTTTCATTGAAAAAAATTCGAAAAATAATGGAATTATTTTGAGGTTAACTGTGACAGAAGATTGTTTCACCAAGCCTACTATGTTTTAGTATTTCGTTTCAGGGGGTATTTACCCCCTGAAACGAAATATTAGAAATCGATTTTTCTATCAATTTAAAACGATAATGGGGTAATATTGTGATAATTCCACTAATTAAATTCGATAGAATATCAAATTTCGTGTTATCAAATACTTGAAAAATCAACCCTAATAAGAATTTATAAATTTAACTAGTTAAATATTACAATAATTATCGTTTTGTGTGCGTTTCGCCTGTTTCATTTACATTAAGGGTGGTTAATAATGTGAACAAGAGTGTAGGTATATTGGGGGCGCGGGGGTGGTAGTGTCTAGAGATTAACAACAGTCGATAAACACGTAGTTTGTTGGAAAATACGGATTATTGTCGTATTGATTGTTTATATAAAAAAAATATTAAAATTAACCACAAACGGCTAATTTCCACCCCTTTGTATTTTCGATACAATTTGGACAGTTGTGTGGGTTTAATTAACAAAAACCCAACTAATTGGATGATACACTTGGGGCCGGTTTAATCGTCATTTGAAAGATTCCAAACAACATTCCCCTGATCAATCTGATTATTCTAATTCTAATCTTGATTAGTTTTATTCATTTTCGATATTAACTGTTTTATTAATAATAACAACAACAACAACAACAATAATAATAATAATGATAACAAATCCCGGTAGTCATCATTATCAACATGAATGTTATAACAGCGTTTTTCGATCAGATTAAAAACGAATCATTGGAGTGTAATTTATTTGGATTTTATTAAGCCCCATTGAGATTTATACTATTTCGAACATTGATAAAACTGAAAATCGACCAGTTTAAAACGTATTATTTTTAACGTATTACCGTTAGCGTTAACGTAAAGTTGATGAGACTGATGAAAGAGAGAAAGAAAGAGAAGAAAAGAGAGGTAGAGAGATCGAGAGATCAAGAGAATAGAGAGAGAGAGAACGGGGGAAAAGATATGGAGAAAAAGATTGAAAGAGTAAAAGAGAGATGAAAGAGTGAAAGAGAGATGGAAGATAGAAAGAAAAAGGGAAGGAAAGAGAGGAAGAATGACAGAGAGAAAAGAATAAAGAAAGACTTGTAAGAGAGAGAGAAAGAGGGAAAAGGAAATGGAGAGAAAGAGTTAAAGGAAGAGTGAAAGAGAGAAAGTTAGATAGACGATAGAAAGAGACAAGCAAAGAGAGAAAGAGGGGTAGCGAGAAAGAGATGAAAGAGAGAGAGAGAGGAAGATAGACAGAGAGAAAGTGATAAAGTGAGAAGGAACGAGTGAAAGAATCATTGACAAAACTAAAATCGACCAATTTAAAACGTTAATGTTAACGGATAAAGTTTAGCGTTAACGTAAAGTTGATGAGACAGTTGAAAGAGAAGAAAAGAGAGGAAGAGAGATCGAGAGAATAGAGAGAGAGAGAGAGAAAGAAAGGGGGAAAAGAGATGGAGAAAAAGATTGAAAGAGTAAAAGAGAGATGAAAGAGTGAAAGAGAGATGGAAGATAGAATGAAAAAGGGAATGAAAGAGAGGAAGATTGACAGAGAGAAAAGAATAAAGAAAGAGTTGTATGAGAGAGAGAAAGAGAGACAGAGTTAAAGAAAGAGAGAGAGAATCATTGATAAAACTACAATCGACCAATTTAACGTTTACTTATAAATGTTAGCGTTAACGAATACATGTTAACGTTAACGTAAAGGTGGTTCATTAACGTAAAATCAATACGAATTTAGGACGTTTCCTCGTTTTGGTGGATGTTTTACAAAATTATAGAATTCATAAGATTCACCCTCCCACCCTCTAGCGTGTGTTTTTTTCCTGGCTTTATTTCTCTATAATTATTTTTGTTGAATTCGTGTTAACTGGGGGGCTAGTGGCCTAAAAAGAGTGAAAGAGACAGATAAAGAAAGGGAGAGAGAAAGAGGGAAAAGGAAATGGAGAGAAAGAATTAAAGGAAGAGTGAAAGAGAGAAAGTGAGATAGAAGATAGAAAGAGACAAGCAAAGAGAGAAAGAGATGAAAGAGAGGGAGGAAGATAGACAGAGAGAAAGTGATAAAGTGAGAAAGAAAGAGTGAAAGAATCATTGATAAAATTAAAATCGACCAATTTAAAACGTTAATTTATAAATGTTAGCGTTAACGTTAACATAAAGTTGGTTCATTAACGTAAAATCAATACGAATTTAGGACATTTCCTCGTTTACTTGGCCCTAGTGAGATTTTGCTGATTAAGCGCGTTTCTGTTGTAAATTCCGATAGATTAGGCGATTTTCGGGGATGTTTTATTCAAACACGAATTTCGTGACCTTTTCGATTCTCTAGCCTTATAAATGGGGGGGGGTAAGAATTTCGAAAAGGGGGTCATTGAACAACGATACGTCTTCGATGAGTTGCATTTTAAAATTAATTGTTAAGATTCACCCTTCCACCCTCTAGTAGCGTGTTGTTGTTGTTTTTTTTTTTACCCCTGTCCTCATTCTGTATTGTTATTTTGTTGAATTCGTGTTAACTGGGGGTTAGTGGTCTAGAAAGAGTGAAAGAGAAAGAGAATGAAAGAGAGTTGATAGAAAGACAGAGAGAGAGAGAGAGAGAGAGACAATGAAAGAGAGAAGCAACGAGAGAAAAAGAGGGGCAAAGAGAGAGGTAGAGACACAAAGAATGAGGGAAAGAGAAGAAGAGAGACTGAGTGATGGGGATAAAGAAATGGATGAAAGAGAAGGAAGAGAGAAAGACAAGGAAAGAGAAAGAGGGAACAAGAGATGGAGAGAAAGGGAGAAAGAGAGAAGGAAAAAGAGAAAGAATTATTGATAAAAGTAAAATCGACCAGTTTAACGTTAACGTATAAGTGTTAACGTTAACGTAAAGTTCGTTTAGTTAACGTAAAATTAATACGAATTTACGATGCTTAATAATTTGAATGTTCGGTGGATGTTTTTCAAAAAATTAATGAATTCATGGTAAGATTCTCACTCCTATTATCCTCTAGCAAGTGTTGTCTTCCCCCCCCCCCCACCGCTTCATTTGTTTATAATTATTTAGTAAAGTTCTTATTTTCTTGAATTCGTGTTAACCGGGGGTAGTTAGTGGACCCTTTCACTCTCTTATCGTGTTGGTGTTTTTTATGCCTTGATTCTGTATAGTTATTTTGTTGAATTCGTGTTAATTGGGTGGGGGGGTGGTGTGGGTTAATGGCCTGTTATTGCTGTTTGTTCATTATCCACTTTGATGTTGCCGAATAATTAAAGAATTGTGGCGCCTACAAGTTGCATTCTGATCTTCACATTCTTTAAACTTCCGGCGAATACGAAAAATTCATAATTTAATTAGAAAGAGAGAATGAAAGAGAGCAAGAGGGAGTGAGAGAGATGAAAGAGAGAAAGGGGGAGACAATGAGAGAGAGAGAGAGAAAGAAAACGAGAATACGCCAAAAAATTAATAAATTGAATTTATTCGAAACAAACAGAAAATTTTGAAATTGTTGCGCAATTCTCTGGAACTTGAACCGTTGCCAAAATCGTTTTGTGCTCCTCTTACAACCCCTTTTATTATTATAGAACTTGTTCGAAAAGAAACTAGGCACTCTGGATTTAAGTATTTAGTGCAAACTTTATAATCTTTTCGTGGTTGTTTTGTTTGTTTGTTTTTTTTTGTCGTGTCACATTTAAAGTTGCCCTAATGGGGAAGACAAAGAAAAGAAGTGACCAAATAACACGCAAACCTAATTTTATGGCCACAAAATCAACCTGAAAATTACTGAAAAGGGAGGGATGAAAGAGAGAAAGAAACAGAAGGAAGGAGAGAAAGAGAGATGGGGAGAAAAGAGAGAGATGAAAGAGAGAAAGAGGAAAGAGATGGAGAGGTAGAGAGATAGAGTGAGAGAGATGAAAGAGAGAGACAATGGAAGAGAGACAGAAAGCGAAAGAAAGAGCAGGAATGAGCGAAAGAAAGAGAAGGAATGAGAGAAAGAAAGATAAGGAATGAGAGATAGAGAGATGGAATGAGAGATAGAGAGATGGAGAGATAGAGTGAAAGAGATGAAAGAGAGAGACAATGAAAAAAGGAAAGAAAAAAAGAAAGAAAGAAAGAAAAAAAAAGAAAGAAAGAAAAAAGGAAAAAAAGAAAGGAGTGGTTGTTTTTTTGTCGTGTCACAGTTTAACAATCATTTAAAGTTGCCCTAATGGGGAAGACAAAGAAAAGAAGAGACCAGAGAGAACACGCAAATCTAATTTTATGGCCACAAAATCAACCTGAAAATTACTGAAAAGGGAGGGATGAAAGAGAGAAAGAAAGAGAAGGAAGGAGTGATAGAGAGATGGAGAGAAAAGATAGAGGAAAAAAGAGATGAAGAGAAAGAGAGATAGAGTGAAAGGGATGGAGAGAAAGAGAGATATAGTGAGAGAGATGAAAGAGAGAGACAATGGAAGAGAGATAGAAATAGTGGGCTAAAGAAAGAGAAGGAATGGGCGAAAGAAAGAGAAGGAATGAGGGATACAGAGATGGAGTGAAAAGAGAGATAGAGAGATGGAGAGAAAAGAGAGATAGAGTGAAAGAGAGATAGAGTGAAAGACATGAAAGAGAGAAAGAGATGAAAGAGAATGAAGGGGGGAAAGAGGGATGGGGAGAAAAGAGAGAGATGAAAGAAAGAAAGAAAGAGGAAAGAGATGGTGAGGAAGAGAGATAGAGTGAGAGAGATGAAAGAGAGAGATAATGGAAGAGAGATAGACAAAGCTAAAGAAAGAGAAGGAATAAGAGATTGAGAGAAAAGAGAGAGGAGGTAGAGAAAGAGGTAGACAATGAAAGAGAGATAGAGGTTGACAATGAAAGAGAGAAAGAGAGACAATGAAAGAGAGGACGAGATAAAGAAAGAGAGGAAGAGAGAAAGAAAGAAAGAGAGAGAGAGAAAGGAAAAGAAAGAGAGAAGCAGTGGTTGTTTTTTTGTCGTGTCACTGTTTAACAATCATTTAAAGTTGCCCTAATGGGGAAGACAAAAAAAAAGAAGTGACCAAATAACACGCAAACCTAATTTTATGGCCACAAAAAATCAGCCTGAAAATTACTGAACAAAAAAAAAAAAAACAACAACAAAAAACAAAAGAGACCCGCACATTCTCTATTTTTCCAGTAGTCTACGGTCACCCCCACCCTCCCACAACTTATATAATTAAGGGAGTGGAATTTTGAAATTGGGGTGACGTTTGATGAATATTCAAAAATATAAAAGATTACCATGCATAGTGGCGATCAAAAACGAATTTACATTTCCACAAATATGGTAAAATGGTGAAATTCATGTATCGATTTTGCCGGTATAGAAATTGGGGTGAGGGTTGTGCCACAATTCACCCTCAATTCTCTCTATAAACGAACTGTTTCATTGGCGATCGAAACTTTCTTAACGAGAATCCAAAATGTGGTGAATTGTATGTGGAAGTTTTCTATTATTTGCTTTTATAGGCGAGCAAAATTTGGACCTTGTAGCTCATTTAGAACTAGGTCAAAAAAAACTGGTTCAAAGACTAATTGTAAGAATGTTTTAATGAGTTCTCTATTTTATCGTAGAACATCTTTTGACCAGTTAATTGAGCTACGGGGTTCAAATTTTGCTAAAATCTCCGTCATATAATCGGATTAGTGGTGTAACTTTTATCCAGTAGGGTTGTTTAGAAATTTTCCAATTTCCCGGAAATTGAAAGGGTACCCAGTATGGTGAGTTCAATTTAGTTTTATAATAGAGCAAAATTTGGACCTTGTGGCTCATTTTACGAATGAATTCTCCACTTTATCGTAGAGACCGTTTTATCTATAATAAACATCTTGTTGAGCTACGAAGTTCAAATATAATGCAAAAATGACAGAAATCCCCGTTAAAAACTATAAACTTACCCCCTATATCACTGTACAAGGGATGATATTGATGAGAAAACCACCCTCTTAGTTCAAATGATGAGTCACAATAAACTACCCTTATCCTAGTGTCATTACTTCAATTATATGATTAATTATAACCGAGCAAGTAAAAATTTCATCATCCCAACCCTCATGTGGGGGATGGGGGTGAAAAAAGCGAATAAACCAGATGATTTACTGATTTTGGTTTTTTTTTTTTTTTTTGATGATTATCATTGAAGGGTTGGCAACAAATCAAATGAAACTAGACAGGTTAGTGTTAATTTTTCCGGTTATTGTTGTTGTTAAGGGTGTGGATCTCTTTATTCGAAATTCTATTTCCGTGTTGTTGTATACAATTCGTGTTAATTGTTGTATGTACTTATTCAATAATTATCCGTTTAAATTCACTTTAATTTACGAGTTATGTCTAGGAATCGTTGGGAATTTTCCGGGATAGAAATTATTTTCGATCGATTCTATCCGGTTTCCGTTACAAAATCTACAATACAACTATCATTTATCTTCGATAAAAAATGATCCAAGATATTTTCTATGACGAGTTTTATTATTTTCTCCATCTACTTGTATTTCTTATAGTAGGCTGGATATACAGGGTGGGCAACATTATTTAAGTTAGCAATGAACGTAGGTCGACTTCTTATTTCGGATACAGTAATCTGCATTACCGACAGCTCTTGTTTCAATGAGTATCGGTAATGCGGATCACGCAGTTACTTCTCTCTCTCTCTCTCTCTCTCTCTCATTGTCTCTCTCTTTCTCTTTTTCATCTCTTTCTTTATAACTCTCTATCTCTTTCGCTCTTTCTTTCTCTTCCTGTCTCTTTTTCATTGTCTCTCTCTTTCATCTTTCTCTCTCCTTCTTTCGCTCTTTCTTTCTCTTTGTCTCAATCTCTTTTTCTCTCATTTTTTCACTGTCTCTTCATTGTCTCTTTCTCTTTTTCATGCCTCTTTCTTTCTTTCCAACTCTCTTTATTTCTTTCGCTTTCGCTCTTGCTTGCTTTCTCTCCCTGTCTCTCTTTCTTTCTCTTCTTCTGTCTTTCCTTCTCCCTTTCATTGTTTCACTCTTTCTCCCTTCCTCCTTTTCTGTTTCTCTCTATCTCTTTACCCATCTATCTTTCTTTAATCACTCTCTCTTTCTCTCCAACTCTCTTTATCTCTCTCCCCCTATATCTCCCTTTCCTTCCCCTTTTCTCTCTTTCATTGTCTCTCTCTTTCTCTCTTTCATCTTTCTCTCTCTCTCCCCTTCTTTCACTCTTTCTTTCTCTTTGTCTCAATCTCTTTTTCTCTCCATCTTTCTCTCTTTTCTTCTCTCTTCGTTTCCAATAAAACTCAACATTTTTTCTTCTAAAGTGTTAGTGATTGATTAGAACTAATGAATTTTAGATGATCACTTAAAATCATTTCATTACAATGATTGTTTTTAACACGATTGAATTTAGTAATAGTGAGATGAAATTGGATAGATTTCTATCGATTTTGATCTTTAGTGATTGTCTAGAAATAGAATTTCCAATTTTAAAAATTAAAATAAAATTGCGAGACAAATTTCTCTTTCATCTCGTTCTTTATCACTTTCTCTCTGTCTCTCTTTCTTTCTCCCTTTGCCACTCGCTTCCCCTCTATTTTTCTCTCATTCTTTCACTCTTTCATTGTCTCTCTCTCTCTCTCTTTCTCTGTTTCATCGCTCTTTCTTTCTATTTCATTCACTGTTTCTTTCTCGCTTCCATTTTTTCTGTTTCTGTCTATCTCTTTTTACATCTTTCTTTCTCTCTTTTATTTCTTTCATTCTCTCCAACTCTCGTTATTTCCTTCGCTCTTTCTTTCTTTCTCTGCCTGTGTGTCTCTCTTTCTCTTTTTCTCTCTTTCCTTCTCCCTTTCATTGTCTCACTCTTTCTCCCTTCCTACTCTTTTGATTCTCTCCATCTCTTTCTCCATTTTTCTTTCTTTAATCACTCTCTTTCTCTCCAACTCTCTCTCCCTCTCCCTCTCTCTCTCTCTCTCACCCTGTCTCTCTCTTTCCTTCTCTTTTTCTCTCTTTGCTTCCCTCTTTCATGGGTGAGTTTGGAAAATTCCCCTAAATCTACAATATTAGCATACTTACCCCCCTGCCCCAACTCTTTTACTAGAACTATCCGTATAAATTCTAAATCTAAATTCAAATCTTTTATAATTTATTCAAATATGATAATTTCGCTTGTTACCGTATTAATTAACTCGATGGAAATTTGTTGATTTTAAATCTACGATTAGCCAAATGTAATAAATGGAATTTCGTTAAACAAATAATATTCAATATTTATCGTGAATTATATTAAAATACTGTTGATTTTCGTCAATAAAACTCCAATCTCTATGTATATGGGGTAGTGCACCCTTATTTTTTATTGCATATTTAGATTCTATGGTAAAATTTTAGGGGATTTTGATGATAGCATGACTGACGGTCTAGCGTTAATAGTTTTTCAGGAATTTGGACTTTTTTTCAGTAAACAAGTAGATTTCAGTATTTTCAAGTTGGTAACACAAGATCCTCTCTTTTCCTCATTTCTTCTCTGTTTTTGTCTCTATCCCTTTATCTCTGTCTCTCTTCCTTTCTTTCTCTTTCCTTGTCTCTTTCTTCCTGTTTTTGCTTTTCTATTTCTCTCTTTCTTCCATTGTCTCTCTCTCTTTCTCTGTTTCACCTCTCTTTCTGTCTTCCTGTCTTTCTTTATCACTTTTTCCCTTTCTCTCCATCTCTTTTTCCCACCCTTTCCTTTCTTTCAACTCTTTCTTTATCGCTTTCTCTCTGCCTCTCTTCCCTCTCTTTCCCTCTTTCTTTCTCCCTTTCTCTCTTTTTCTCTTTCATCTCTCTACATCTTTCGTTCCTTCTCCCTTTCTTTATTGCTTTCCCTTTCTGCCCATCTCTCTTCCTTTGTCTTTCTTTCTCTCTTTTTTCTCTTTCTTACTCTCTGGGTCTTGTTGGATTTTTTTTTTTAATTAAATACCCTACATTCATATTTTATCCGGTGGTTCGTCCGTTGGCTCTTACCAATTTCATCCCCTTTGATTACCGCATTATCTCCACCCCCATATCTCATCTTTTATTGTTCTTCTTTGATCGTGTAGAATTCTCTCTTTCTGCTTTTCTCTCTGCCTTTCTTCCCCTCTTTCTCTCTTTCTTTCTATCTTTTTTCTTTTTCTTTCTCCCTTTGCTTTCTTTTTTCTTTCTCTTTTTCATTGCCTTTCTCTTTCTCTATTGCCACCTCTCTTTCCTTCTCTTTCTCTGTCCTCTCCCTTTCTCTCTCTTTTATTTTTCTCTCTCTCCCTTCCTCGCTTTCCCTCTTTCTTTGTCTCTTTGCCCCTCTTTTTTTCTCTCGTTGCTTCGCTCTTTCGCTGTCTTTCTCTCTCTTTCACCCTCTCTTTCTCTCTTGCTCCCTTTCTCTTCATCTCTCTTTCACACTCTTTCTTTCTCTTTCATCTTTTTTTATCCTCTTCTCTGTCTCTTTTTTTCTTTCTCTCTCTGTCTCTCTATTTCCTTCTCTTGTTCTCTCTTCTTTCCTTCTCCCTTTTCTTCTCTCTTTCTTTATCTCTTTCACCTCTTGCTTTATTCCTTTCTCTCTGTCTCTCTTCTTCTCTTCCCCTCTTTCTTTCTCTCTTTTTGTGTTTTTCTTTCTCTCTTTGCTTTCTTTTTTTTCCTTCATTATCTCGTACTCTCTTCCATTTTTCTCCGCCTCTCTTCCCTTCTCTTTCTTTCTTCCCTTCCCTTTCTTTCTCTCTGTCCTTCTCCTTTTTTTCTCCCTTTCTTTTTTTTCTGAATTTCAATCGGAAAAAAGGGGTGAATAAGTCACATGACTCATTTATTACAACCATAATAACATTGATAATAAATAAGAGAAGATAATAAATTATAATTTGAAGGGTGTCGCAATATATAGGGGTGACAAAATTATTTGTTATAAAAAAAATCAATTGTGACTAGATGGATGATCTCCAAAAACAAACAAAAAAAAAACAAAAACAATCGAAAACACTACAGAAACGGATATTACGGCTCTAGTTCAGTGTTTTTTCACTTAATTACGGAAACAAAAAGCCGGCGGCGTTAGAAATTGCGCTGGTTCACTTGTTCACAACCCTTACTTGCGGGGTGTGTGTTAGTGTGTATTTGTAGAGGGTGACCTACCCTTTTCTAAACTCACTCTAATGGCGCTGTTGTGTATGATTATTATTTGGGCCGAGTTGTTGGAAATGTTGCAAGAATTGACTTAATTACTGGGGGAATTAATTATAATTTTGTGAGAGGGTTGGGGGTGGTTTTTGTGTTAATTTTTTTTTGGTCTTGTCGCCACTGGATCGAACGTAAATTTCCACTTCGTTGCCACATAAATCTGGCTTTGAATAATCTTCCGACAAAGTTTTATAGCGGGCTAGGGTTGTTGCAATTTTATTGCTAGATTAAAAGTATAAAGAAGCCTGAAAAGGGCTGAAAAAACAAAAAAAAAACAACAACACGAAATTCAGGTGAAACTAAGAATTGTGAAGTAATGAGTTTCGAAAGTAATTCGTTGAAATTGTTTGAACAATAAATTTCGAATATTTCAAGGAAATCCTGAAAAACAGGAAACTGTAAAATTAAACAAAAAAAAAACCTGAAACTAAGAATAGACGAGGCTGAATAACAACACTTCTTTCATGATTGCAATTCATAATTGTGAAAGATTCGAAATGAATTCGATCATTGCCTGAAACATTAAGCTTTATTGCAACCTGAAACTGAAAACCAATAACAATAAATTCGGACCTGAAACAAGCCGTACAGTTCGATAAAATCTAGAGTGTAGTGAAAAATTCAGACGCTTACAACTCGCTTTAGTAACAAACAAAAACTGAAG
This sequence comes from Hycleus phaleratus, assembly GCA_013841185.1. NCBI lineage: Eukaryota > Metazoa > Arthropoda > Insecta > Coleoptera > Meloidae > Hycleus > Hycleus phaleratus. The sequence continues at coordinate 7,030 of JACDRP010000806.1, read as the reverse complement.
CTGAAACTGAAAATAGCTGACCCGAGTGCGATTTTGTCCATAATTGGAACGCTAAATTATTGAAAACAAAACGGCTTTAATGGTGAAATTTTTCAGTTATAATGCCAATTCTTTCAGTACATTTCCACTGTAAACAATAAAATGTATTATGAGCTTTATTCTAAGCGAGCTTTGAAATTTTCAATAGTTTTTCATGTAATTCTCAGCTGAAAAAGCAGGAAAATTCAAAATACAAAGAAAGACTCGTTGAAAAGAAAACAGTAAAAGCTGAAAATTGCTTTAAACGGCCTGAAATACAATACAATAAACCTCTTGTTTAAAATCAAGTAACCCCAAAAGAATTCCAACAAATAAACCGGAAATTGTGTTAATAGATGGGGGAAAAACCTGGAAACGCTTGGGGATTTTTTTTGGTTTATTTTGTTGCTAGTTGGATTAAAATTTACAAATATTGTAACCTGAGAAACTGAAAAACTGCATTGGCGTCTTTACGGCCGTCCTGAAAAATTGCGTTCCAAATCGTTTTATTGCGAAAATGGCCTGAAAAAGTCCCAAACAAGAATAGAGGAAATGTGCTGAAAAAACCCCCAACAATTTATTCGGCTGTTAATCGCCTGAAACTGGAAACAATACGGGTGAATTGGAGCAAAAACGGTCCTGAAAAACTGAAACGCGCAACAATGGAATTAAGGTGAACTGAAAGAAGTGTGGTCAATGTGGCAATTCTCGTTGAGTGCTGAAAGCCCTTGAGATTCTTGTTTTACTTGGAAATATGAAGATTTATTTATGAAATTAACATATTTTCAAGTGAAACTGAAAAATAAAACTCGATTAAAATGGGATATTTAGAAAGTTTTCAGGAGTAAGTACTGAAAATCGATATGTTTGAAATATTAATGTTTAAAGCTTTCATAAATTGCTATTTTCAGGAGTAATAAAACAATAAACAATCTAACATCAAAGAATTTCACAATTATAACAATTTCCCGTGTAATTGACAGCTGTGTTTCAGTTATAATCGACTTTTTCAGTCGGTTCTATAACAATATTTCCAATATAAAAGTTAGAACAATAGAATGTTCCTGAAAAGTTTCATAATTTCTATCGAAAACAACGTACACATTTCAGTTAGTCGTTACGATATTGCTGAAAAAACTGTTGAAATTGTTGTTTGCTTACAGCAACCTGAAACTGAAAAATAAAAATAAACTTCGAATGGAGAAACAATCTGTTACGGAAATCCCTGAAGGAATTTAAATAGGAATCGTTCAGGATTGTTGTTACGATTAAAACGAGCTGAAATTTAATGAAAATTGTGAATATTTCAGTGGTGTTAGTCTTGGAATTGGGGATGAAAGAGCAACAGTTTCCCCGATAACCACAACAGGGTGGCTTTAGGTTTTTTTTTTTTTAATGTAGTTGGCTTTCAGCCGTTCTCATAAATCAGTCTCTATTTCAGTTCCCCATCATCTGATTAGGGTTGTGTGTTGTTTTTTTTTTTGCTTGGTTTGGTTGGTAAAAGTTTTGTTTTGTTTTTTTATCACTCTATTGGAAAGTTTAAGCAATATAGACGGCCGCACTGTAGTTTCAGTTAATTTGCAAAAGTTTTGATTGTTGTTCGCCCTGTTGATAATTTTGTGGTTGGAATGTTTTACGTGAATCCACCCTTTACCGACCCCCAACAAGCCGTACACAAGACAATAATCGTTATTTGTGCTTAGAAGTTCTAATAGTTCATAGTTTTTCAGGAATTTTGATTTTGCAGAGTTTTATTAAAAAATTAATATCTCCGGAAATATTGTCGCTAGACAATTCAAATTTGATCAACAAATAGTTTAAATTGTGCACTTTATGTTGAATTTTATAGAATTGAATTATCTTTCAGCGTTTAGATGAAATCAATGTTTCTTTCAGCNTCCAAATAAACACTGCAAAATCTAGATTTTCAGAAAAAATCAAAATTCTTGAAAAACTCAGTCATATTATCAAAATCCACTACATTTCCACCACAAAATCAAAATAAACAATAAGAAATAGACCGAGGGTTGATAGAAACTACCCTACATTGACTCCTAATAATTTACCCCCTGAAACGAACTAAACATAGGCGAACTAAAACATAGTAGGCTTGGCCAAACAATCTTCAATCACAATTAATTTCAAAATTATTGATTATTTTTAGATTTTTTTAAGGAAAAATAATCGAAAATTGACAAATAATTAATTTAAAATTTCTGTTTATTAAAAAAATTGGCTGAAATCGCTGAAAAAACATGTAAAATAATCACGATTAACCTCAAAAGTGACAATTAATGTCAATTTGCCAAGCCTTCTATATTTTTCGTTAAAGCCGAATTATTAAGTCACAGGTCACTAGATACAGCTTTCAATCTGTAAATTATAGTTTTAATAGTCCAACCCCTTGGTTCACCCTATAAATTGTTCAATTTGTGGTAGAATTTCCGTTTTAATTCCAGGATTAATTCAAATTAGAATTAAAATACCAACTCACCTGATTACAATAGCCGTCAATAATTTAGCCTTTTGTCTATCTATATAGACCGGTATATGCATCCTAGATTTAGGGAATAAAGGTGGATGTGGTAATAGCATCATTATAGCATCGGTCAATTTCAATTCTTTAAAAGTGCCCTTGGCCGGCACCAACGGTACCGTTCCCAAAATTGTTGACGGTTGAATTTGCATCTTCGGCTGACAACCACCACCACCACCCCCATCTGCAGTTTCATCATCCGGTCTTGGTTCCATCACCGAATAGGCCACTTGTACCAATCTGGCAGGTGTTTTGATGATTTTACCAAGTCGACCGTCTTTATCCGGTGTTGGTAATGATGGCCACCATATTGATGGTATTGTAATTTGGGCCAAACAGACCCCATCCTCACCATCTGGGCTGCAAGCCGCGTGCAAAGTTGGCAATTGGGCTAAAGTTGCATGCAAAACAATACAGACACGTTGATGATGACGTGTCAATAGAATTTGTCGACGGCCACTTGGATCCGTGCCCGTATGGAATAATACGCGCAGAATCGGGGAATCCCGTGGTATTTCCGAACGGACTATATGGGCCGACATATCCAAATGGTGGGTTGCTAGATCTTGTAAATCAATAGTTGGACCTATTTAGGTTAATTTTTATTAATTTTCTTTTTGTTTAGATTTTATTTAAAAAATTTAGAATCGAATAGAGTTTTACCGGTGACATTGATCGGAAGCGGATCGGGTACAACATATCGTGCCGGTACTGTTTGTTTTGTGCTGAATGGGCCGTAAGTGGCCCGTACCGAAATCGGTTGGGAACTTTGGAAAACTGTAAAACGGTCAGTCGATAACGGTGAGCTTGATGTTGCCGTATTACCACCACCACCACCACCACTACCACCACTACCATTCAATTCTGATGACGGGGTGAAATGTTGACGGGGTGATTGTTTTAAAAAGAAACCGCCGTCTTTGTTTTCGAAATGTACGTTGACACATCTTGTAGAACCTGGAAATTAATAAAGGAATTTCAGCGATTTTTCTAATAAATCAAACCGTTTCACCCCCTATAGGGGCGTTACAAATTCGCACTATTTTGGAAAAGTAAGCTGTGCATGTCAATTAAATGTTGACTAGTAGGCTGTGAAATTACATAACGTCATAATTTACGAGGTTATGTGGCTATTGCTAAACAATTGATTTCATAGCCTACTAGTCAACCCTTATTTAACAGGCACAGCTTACTTTTCGAAATATAAGGGAGTCGATTGTATTAGAGAAAATCTCGCTAGAGGAATTTCAGCGATTTTGGTAATAATTTTAGCGATTTTCTAATAAATAGCGCCGTTTCATCCCCGTATAGGGGGTGATGACGTCACACATTAGCACTATTTGGAAAAGTAAGCTGTGCATCTTAATTAAATATTAACTAGTAGGCTATGAAATTACATAACCTCATAATTTACGAGGTTATGTGGCACTCTTTTGCTAAACAATTGGACTTCATAGCCCACTAGTCAACATCTACTCAACTTACACAGCCCACTTTTCGAAATATGGCACCTTACTAATAAATATAAAAGAGTCGATTGTATTAGAGAAAATCTCACTAGGGGAATTTAAGCAATTTTTCTGATAATTTAAGCGATTTTTTTTAAATAAATAGCGCCGTTTCATCCCCGTATAGGGGGTGATGACGTCATAAATTCGCACTACTTGGAAAAGTAAGCTGTGCACCAGAAACCAATTTTGATTAGATGTTTGACTAGTAGGCTATGAAATCAGATAACCTCGTAACTATGACGACTATTGTTAAACAATTGGGCTTCATAGCCTACTAGTCAAACATCGACTCAACTTACACAGCTTACTTTTCGAAATCTACATTCACACCTGAAAATAATAAAGGAATTTAAGCGATTTTTCTAAGAAAAACAACCATTTCATCCACTATAGAAACGTCACAAATTCGCACTATTTGGAAAAGTAAGCTGTGCATCACAAACCAACTTTGATTAGATGTTTGACTAGTAGGCTATGAAATCAGATAACCTCGTAACTATGACGACTATTGTTAAACAATTGGGCTTCATAGCCTACTAGTCAACATCTACTCAACTTACACAGCTTACTTTTCGTAAATATTTGCATTTTATTAATAAATTTAAGGGAATCGATTGTATTAGAGAAAATCTCGCACACCCTTTTAAATACACACCCAATGATCACTTTTAACTTGAAGAGCCTTTACGGATGGATTATCAAAGTGGGAATCAAGGGTGAGAGAGAGAGAGAGAGAGACGAGGACAAACAGGTACACATCAATGGGGATTTAAAGTTGTATGCTGATGGAATCACAACGTTTATACATCAATTCGAAACATATTCGACCGAAAATATCGCTTTTCTTCAAATATATTCCAACAATAACGGCAAATATAACCCTGCTAGAGTTCAATTATCGATTAGGAAACCATTTCAGATACACTTGTGTTGTTGTAATTGTGGAATATGGAATGAATTTCGAATTAAACATTATTGTACTCAACATTTTCGAATTATTCAAACAACACAAACACAACCACTAAAACAGACCGATTGTTATTTTAATGAAACAACAATTACAAATACATCAAATATAATAAAATTGTAAATTTCATATATAAATATCGAATAGATTATTAAATAAATTATAAGTTAATTAATAATGAAATTTTATATGATCTGTCTCGTTTAATTACCAATTAATAAAGCGTCTCATTTTAATAATACAAAAATCTAGTTTTTAATTGGAATATTTCGAAAAGTAAGCTATGCATACCAGTATAGTGTTCACTAGTAGGCTATGAGATCGGTTGTTTTCAACAATAGGCGCCACATAACCTCATAATTATAAAGTTATGTGATTTCACAGCCTACTAGTTGTCACTTAATTAACGTTAGATTGAGATGCACAGCCTACTTTTCCAAATAGTCAAAGTTTCATGATCTACCCTCGATATTAATTTTTCAAATATTGCGAGAAAAAATTGGTCAATCGATTTATAATTAAAGTTTTAGTTCGATATTTGCAACCCCTGGGGTGGTTTATTCATGACGGACAAAGTCATTTTTCGAGCATCTGTCGTTTTGTGTTGGAGTAAATTGAAATTTCCCCTCTCAACTTTTATATTTTCAACCCGACAGCTAATTATCTTGACACTCACACACCAACGCACACACAAATAGAGTGTACAACACTATTTAGTAGGCTGTGATTTTGTGAACGTAGGTCGGCTTCTTGTTTCGATACAGTAATCTGCATTACCGACACAATAGTTTGTCGGTAATGCAGATTTCTAATTTGAAACAAGAAGCCGACCTACGTTCACAAAAATCACAGCTTACTACGAGCCTACTCTGTATAAAAATACACACACAAGTGAGACGAGATTAGTGTTTTATTTTAAACAAACCTACGCCTATTATTATCGTCGAATATTATCAATAGAATATGGAATAACATTCGAAATGGGGCGACAATTGAAATTATTCAACTACCCTTAATTTATAAACCATATAAATGCCGGTAATCTACCAACAAAGTGACACTCTAATTTGGAAGAAACGTACCAACCCTCAACTGGGGCCGTCTCTCGTTTTCTTCCATTCTAATGAGAAAGACTAATTTTAGGATCAAATAGGTGGATAGAATCGAAATATGGGGACGCATTTAAATTTCGAGTTTATTTGCGAAAACATTTTTTTTTTCAAATCAACTCTAATTCAGCTGAAATAGATTTGTTTACAGGTAATTTTCAGACGCTATTATCTTCGTTATTTTAAATAGAACCGTATATTTTTCTTTACACGGCTGGATAGAGAAACGAATTCTGCATCGAACTGTATTAACGTTCCCTATACCTATCTCTGATAGTTTTTCAGTTATTTCGAATTTTCAGTTTGCTTTAGTTTTATTTGAAAATATCTAGTGACGTATGATTTTATAATTCGCCTTTAAAGAAACACAGAAGGCTTGGCAAATTAACATTAATTGTCACATTTGAGGTTAACTGTGATTATTTTACATGCTTTTTCAGCGATTTCAGTCAATCTTTACATGAAAAGTAAATCCAATTAATTTTAATTTAATTATTTGTCAATTTTTCGATTATTTCTCATTAAAATAATCTAAAAATAATTGATTATTTTGAGGTTAATTGCGATTGAAGATTGTTTCACCAAGCCTACTTACTATGTTTTAGTAAGCCTACTATGTTTACTTTCAGGGGGTAATTTATTAGAACCGAAAATCTTAAATAACTGAAAAACTATCAGGAGTCCGTTGAGGGTAGTTGCCGTCAACCACCGGTCTATTTCTTGTTGTTTATTTCGGTTTTGTGGCGATAATGAAGCGAATTTTGATTATTATCACGAATTTTGACTTTTTCTAAAAATCCGGATTTTGTAGTCTTTATTTAGAAAATTCATATTTCGGAAACTACAATGTTTGAATGATTGAAATTCGGTATTTTTATAGTTTAAATAT
>JACDRP010000805.1:0-22450 GCA_013841185.1 Hycleus phaleratus | reverse complement strand
TATCGAACAATACCAATGTTGAATGTTACTTTAGTGCCAGGTGTCAAAATACGTCGTAGTGGATCAATCACTGTTCGTTGTGGTCGATTATTATTAGAAACTCATAATATTGAAATATTGATTGGTCATTTTGAGGAATTGCTGTTAAAAAATGCTGCCGTGATTGTTTTAGCGAAACATTTGAATCTTCCGTTGAATCCAAATCCACAACAAATTGAACAGACTGCTATTGTTGAAGAAACAAGAATTGAGCCGACTAGGAATGCACAAGACGGTTTCAATCAACGACAATTAATTATGGAAGATGAGAGGATGATTGCGATTGTGATTGAGATTGTTCATTTGAAGCTGAACGAGAGCATTTAAATGAAAATTCAGCTTGTAGTCAAGTTGTAACAACAATGAACAAATGGATTAGATGATGATGTCGAAATTGATACTCATTTAAAATCTAATCCACGACAATCATATTGTCACATGCTACACCCAATTTTATACAACCAGCAATACAGGCTAGTTTAGATGCAAACCACCACTTCACCAGTTGACTGCTTCAATTCGTTTGAGTTTCCATTGTTGGTAGTACTGGTTCTGATTGAAATGTCACTTTGACGTTGGGTTTTTGGCCAATTTCCTGTTCAAGTGAAATATATTTTTTTAAATCGTGGGAGAGTTTCTAAAATTATCAATTTACAACTTTGCGGCAGATTGAATCCATTCCACTTTCCATTTGGTAACACAAATCGAAATTGCAGTTGGCATGTTTCCTACAAGTGTTGAATGCATTGACTAGTATGAGTTTTGGATATTACGCCCACGGTAAGGTGAATTGAATCAATTGCAATTGTTTAAATATTTTGATAATTAGCAAGCCCAAGTCGAGAATCTGGTGTTGTTAGTGATTGCGACACAATGGCTGAATTGGCGGCATTATTACGCCAAGAAATCCCAGAGGGGCGTAGTAATCTAACTGATAATCATACGAACTTAGAGCGTGTTGCTGAATATTGCGAAGCGAATTATTTCCAATCGGAAAATAAACGTGTCGCTTTAGAAGAAACCAAAAATTATACAACACAATCGTTGGCTAGTGTTGCCTATCAAATCAATACTTTGGCTTATAATTTCTTGCAATTGCTAGAATTACAAACGGCACAATTGGGCGAGATGGAGAGTCAAATGAATCACATTTCACAGACTGTCATGATACATAAAGAAAAAGTGGCACGCCGTGAAATTGGTGTATTGACGGCAAACAAATCGACAAGTCGTCAATATAAAATTATCGCACCAGCAAATCCAGAGAAACCAATCAAATATCTACGCAAACCCATTGATTATTCGATTTTCGATGAAATCGGCCATGGTGTACGTAGTGGCGGTACACCAAGACAAAAACAACGCGGTTCCAGCCAAGGTAGTATCCAGAGTGTACCCGGTATGGGTAGCAATCCAATGGTTGGTCCAGCACCCACAACAAAACCACCAACACCACCACAAGTTTCACGAACATCAAGCAAAGGTACTTGCAAAATTAATGAAAATTGGTTACAATTGGGGTTTATAGTTTCAGTTTCTGGTGGTACTCTAAGTAAAGGTAGTCGGGAATATCGAACACCTCCAGCAGTAGCACCACCACAAGTTCCCAGTCATTATGCACCGAATTATCCGATTGGTCATGCAAGACGTTCAGGTGAACGTGGTCCTGGTTATAGTACTTTACCAATGGCACAACCGAATCAAGCAATATCACCACCACAAGTCGGTATGGTCCATCCGATATCACAAAATCAACAACAACAACAACATCCACAAACACCACCACCACCGCCACCACCTGGTAATTCTAGTGGATATATTGCCGATCATCATACGAGTATGCCACCACCACCATCTCCATTGATTAATTCACAAGAGATGAATCAATCGAATCAACATCATCCAATGATGATGACCCAACATGCTCCAGTACCACACGGTAGTCTTGGTATGCACACTTTAACACATGGACAGAGATTATCGCGTGGTAATGGGGCACATTCACCACCATTACCACCACCACCGCCACCGGAAGACGAACATGAATCGTTCGGACGGCCGCGGACTTCCGGTGTTATGCCAATAGTTCCAGACGAAGAAGATCTACCTGGCTGGGTGCCAAAGAATTATATTGAAAAAGGTTTGATTTCGAAAATTCGTTAGATATTAATTGATTTTTTTAAATTTTGATAGTGGTGGCAATTTACGATTATTATGCTGATAAGGATGACGAATTGAGTTTTCAAGAGAGTGCGGTTATTTATGTGTTGAAGAAGAATGATGATGGTTGGTGGGAGGGTGTTATGGATGGTATAACTGGGCTATTTCCAGGAAATTACGTTGAACCTTGCGTTTAGAAAGGTTTCATTATTACTAAATTATTAGTATTAGAAACAATTAGTATTAGAAACAGTTCAATATTTGCATTTATTTGATATTCAATAACCAAATATCAATTTTCTATGAAATTATTTCCGTTATAGGTACGTGTGTGCAGTTTTATATTTGTAATACGTTTATAGAATCAATAAAACTATTGCAGTTTCTTGAAATGGTATCTAGAAAGACTCGAGCAGAAGCCGTTTAAGAGTCTTACCTTATTTCTAATAATATTGTGATGTTTTTTAGCATTTTTGCAAGAATTTCAGCTTACATTATAGTTCTCAAAATCTACACTAGAGTTATAAAGGGATAATTGGACCAGAAATACTGCGAAAAATGATAGAAGGTAAGTGAAATCTAAATGAATATTGCAATATTTATATTTTCCATTACACAATTGACAATAAATTAATTAAATATTGATCGAACAAGTTGCGGTAGCATGTTAATTAAATTGTTTGTAACAATTTTGGGTATTTTTTTATACACATCTTTTGTTGTCAGCTTTACTAATTCTATTGGAAATTTGATTTGACGTATTTCAGCTTTGATTACATTAATTGGTATTGAATGTAAACTACAACATGGTCGATATGGTGGTTTTATCAATGAGTTATCGTAAACGAATTGTGAATTCGGTTTGCTAACATGTAATGCTGTCAATTGTGTTGTAAATGAGTATTTTAAAGCTAAATTCATCGTGTTCTCCAACAAATTGTTCGATGCAAAATTATTTGTTATATATTCAATATTTTGCGTTATTGTTATGTACGCCCAAATTCTATCTAGAGGCTCGGAAACCTGGCCGAATTGCGGTATAAATTGACGTTTGCCGATGTTGGCATCTGCGATAATCCGCGGTAAAACTGTTGAATCGTCTACAAAGTCAATTTTAAGATAAAATTTAATAAGCGGGACTGTTGAACTGAAAGTTGATAGTTTAATATGGAAGTATTTGAGATATTTAGAGGAAGGCTACCAAAATTTGGCAAAATGCTCCAAAATCGCGCTTTTAAACAATTTTCAATTGAATTACGATGCTGAAATTTTGCAAAATTTTTGAAATATTTTCCAAAATACTCCATATAAATTATAAACTTGCAGTTCCCTCTACCACTGATATTTACTGATTTTTCCGGCCACAACAAGTTGGGATCCTTTGAAGAAAGTTGGGAAGAACGTCGTTGTAATTTGATTTGTTTCAACGCCGTATCTGAATTGAATATTGTTCAATAATGGTGCTGATACTTCGTGGAAGAATCCTTGTAATTGTTTCATTGCCTCAGATTCGTCAATGTCTCGAGCTAAGCCGCGATTCAGTGATGCTAATTTTTTTAAGAATTGATAGTCGGTCTGGCGGCCTAAACCCAAACAAAAGATGGACGATTGATTTCCATTATAAGCGGTAACCTAAACAATTTTCCTGTTGAAAAAATTTGAAATTGGATAATTTCGAAATTCTGACCAATTGTATGATTTCATCATGTGATGTCGTTCCTACACTAGGCTCTCCATCAGTTATCATTATAATCAACGGTTTATACTTATAATTGGGGGATTTTTGAGCTGTTTTAACAGTCAGTAATGCCAAATCTATAGCACCGATGATATTCGTTGCCTCTCCTGCTTTCAATGATTGTACATCTTTTAGCGCTATTTCGATATTAGTTTTAGTTGCTGGTACAGCTACTGGTAAGTTTTCATTCTAAAATCAAATTTATATAATTTTTTGAAGAACATCTCAAATAGAATTGAAAATACTTTGAAATTATCGTGGAAATGTTCGTAATCGTTGAAATTATTACCATCAATAACCCGTTTAAAACCATTTTTATTTGCAATATCATCAACATAAATATGGGAACCAAAATGGATGATATTTAAGATATCTTCATCGGTTAATTGGGATAAAATTTGTTCCATTGCTTTAATTAATTGCGTTAGACGTTTACCTTCCATACTGGTGCTAGTATCCAAGACAAAAACGACATGTTTTGGTATCGGTTGTAGAACATCAGGTACGAAGAAATGGACGAAATGACAACCATCTGTTAGGAGCTAAAAATTCAAATTAACAGAATAATAAAATGACCTATAAGCTCAATTTTCGTCTATAGGTGCTCATTTTTGTCTTATTTAGAAGCATTCGCTTGTAAGAATTTGGAGATAAAATTGCCTGGGATTTTTAGATTTGCTTGAAAGTAAAACGATAGAAAACTTTCTAGAATTCTAAGCACATTAAAGAAACCTAGTATGGCACTTTCATCACTAAAGAGAGGCTTTTCACTTCCTACAGGCAGTGATGACATCACAAATTCGCACTATTTGGAAAAGTAAGCTGTGCCTGTAAAATCACTTTGACTAGCAGGCTATGAAATCACATAACCTTGTAACTTACGAGGTTATGCGGCCCCTTTGATGAAAAAACTGATTTCATAGCCTACTTAATTAAGATGGACTAAAATGCACAGCTTACTTTTCGAAATATTGCGAGGTAGGAATGGAAAGCCTCACTTTATTCATCATTCATCACAAATAAACTACAGGCGTTCTTCCAATTCTTGTAACTGTAGTGACAAATAATGAGTCGTCTCTATGATCGATTCCGAGCAATCTGATTTATTAGCAAATCAGACTAGTTTCAATCTACAGTAATCGAAAATTGCTCGGATTCCTTTCAAGTAATTACAATTCCTCCTGTAGAATCTCTCTGGACATCGTAGTGAAGAGTAAACAGCGCATCTAATCCATCTTTAGGTTGCATACTAAGAGCCTGAACGAATTCGTTTTGTCTCACTACATTCGGTTGGAATTTAATGAGCGCCGAATGCGAATTAATTCGCCGAACAATGGCACGCGTATCCAATTTCGGATTATTCTGATCGAATTGTGTGGTTTTTTTCAATAATGGTATTTCAATTGTTGTTATCGGTTGTTTCTCGTTCACATAAATCTCAACGTCTACATTGTCGATTATTCCACCAGGATGAACATGCAGATTTAATTCGTAACTACCCTTTTGGCGTTGTAATAATTCTTCGTAAATTAAATACAAATTGGCAACACTATTTGGTTGTAATTCAATGGGGATTTCAAATTTTCGATAATTTTCTCGATCCTGGGCCTTGCCAGCTGCATCGGTACGTTTTAAAATTTTCGATTTGTATAATTTGCCATCGATATCGATTATAAAATTCGAAATAAATGCATTTTTTGGGAACGATATTGAAAAATCAACATTCACTACCGATTGTTTACGATTCGTAATCTGTCTTTGTACATATGTTGTAGCATAATGTAATCTAATATACGATTTTATTGAAAAGAAATCAATCTTTTTTGATGAGCTCAATGTTGAATTTGACTTCTGAAAATTGTATTTCTTTATAAAAGAAACTCTAAAAGAATATTCCCACCTTATCATCAATTAATTCGAAAATAGACGAACAATTCCCCTGTAATTTCCATTTTTTAAATTAATTAATCTTATATTTTTCACGATAAGACTTACTGTTGATTTGAAGAAATTATTCATGTCCTACAAATGGAATCATTTTAGAGTTGGTACAAAGAACCACTGATCATCAAATTTCATAAATTTCTATCTATATTGCTCAAATTTGATGGCCAGTGAATCATTTAATTGATTTCTCCACGCTCACTCACCTGGTTTGCATTAGGATCGAAACAGTTCGAACAGTCTGATTTCTACAATTCCCTATTCCAGATCAGGAATTCCCGATTATTTTTAATAAATAAAAAACTTACCAATCTTCTATATTGATTGAGGAAACAATCCAGATAATTGTTACAACATATTGCCGTTTCAAATAAATTAAAAATCAATAAAATAGAACAAATCACTTTCAAACGTTTCATTTTACAAAATGTTGAAAATTTAATAGTTCGAACAATCAGTTGGAATTTATATAGGACCGTAACAATTCTAATGGAATTAATTTACGACTATAAAACTATTATCTGTGTCGATATTATTAATTTTGCAATTCAAAAAAAAAGCTTAATTAATATTTGTTTTACCCATCGTATTGTTTACTGCCTAATCAATTAATACCGAATAATTTTCTAAGCTGAACAATTTGTCGCCAGCAGTTTACTCAATAGTATTTGATAAAATTTGCGAAATAATTGTGTTCCATTTTTTGTAAGACATTCTATATAGTCATTTAAAATAGTCAAATACATTTATTTATAAAATAAATAGAATACACGTAGGTTTGAATCTAAATTATTGTATTTTATCTCAATTTGTATAGGTGATTTTCATTAGAAATCTAATTCCAATTTTTTATTATTTAAATGCGGTGAAATAACAATAAGTTATTGTGTTTCTTCGAATATTTCAACTAATTTACAGTTTTACGAAAAACTACCCTTATTCAAATTGCAAATTTTCAAAATTACCGCCTTTTTGTATCTAACTACAATTTAAACAATGTCGCCAAACTAAATTTTTTGTTACTAACAATGACTAAAAAAAATTCCTTGATTAGAAAACTCAAATACTTTCCAAAAAATACATTTTTACTTTATCAAAGTAAATAAATTAATAACAAATTTTTAGCAAAGTATAAATAAATTAATAATTTTCTAACATAGTTATTTAGAATTTTTATGTTGGTATTGCTGTTTATTTTGCAATAAAGGTGGCTAAGGTTACAATTTTTCAAAATTTAAAAAGTGAGGTTAGAAGATGGGCATTAAAGATTTGTGGACAATTTTAACGCCGTTTTGCGATAAAAAACCCCTGTACGAATTACAAAATAAGAAAATCGCCGTTGATTTGTCGTGTTGGATATGCGAAGCCCAAAATATTGCCGAATATCAGGTACAACCGCGAATGTATTTAAGGTTAATTTATTTTGATCGTTCAAAAATACAACAATAATTGATTATTTTTATTGTCAGAAATTTATATTTTCGTACATGCTACTTATTATTGATGGACGTAATTCCTGTATTTGTACTGGAAGGAAAGGCCCCAGAATTGAAATATCAAACGATAGCAGCCAGGAATGCGATCCAATTTAAGGGTGCCAAACCTAAACAGGACGGTGTTAAAACTGGGAAAGATCGTTCAAGATTCCATCATGTATTAAAGCAATGCGAAGAAATGTTGAAATTGATGGGTCTAGCTTGTGTTAAAGGAGCAGGCGAAGCGGAAGCTCTCTGTGCTTATTTAAACGAAGATAATGTAAGAAAATTCACCGATTTAAACGATAAATTATTAAATTTGTATTGTTTTCAACAGTTGGTAGATGGAATTATTAGTCAAGATTCGGATTGTTTTGCTTACGGCGCTCGAATCGTCTATCGAAACTTTTCAATCTCTACACAAGGCACAAATGCAGCCAAAGGTGGTTCTGTTGATATCTACGATATCACTAGAGTCAACCAAAATTTGAGTAAATCTCCATTAAAAAGTAGATTTTCAAATAATCTCGAATATTTCTAGATTTTGGGAGAAATAAAATAATAGCTCTTGCTTTATTATGCGGCAGTGATTATTCTGATGGAATCCATGGGATTGGTAAAGATTCTGCTTTGAAACTGTTTGAAAAAATCGACGATAACGAAATTTTGGATCGTTTAAGAAACTGGCGGACGAATAATTCTCTATATGAAGAGTTCGAATTGAAGATTTCCAATAAAAATATATGTTCTTCGTGTGGACATTCTGGGAGATTACAAAATCACAACAAAAACGGTGAAATTCTAGAATTATTCTATTGAAATATAATTTTCTTTTGTGTAAAGGTTGTAGTGTTTGTAAAANGTAACGGTTGTGATTTTACAAAATTCAAAGACGAGAGATTATTTATTAAAAACGAAATCAACATGAGGAAGAAAGCTCTAATTGATCCGGATTTCCCAAATGAGACTCTAATCGAAGAATTTTTAATCAGAAAAGATAACGTGTCTGAATTGAACCTTAATTGGAATCAACCCGATTTAAGAAAATTTATTGTAATTATTATTTGGTAGAAAAATTATTTATAAATTGATAATTTTTAGGAATTTACAGTTAAATTCCTAACATGGGAGGCTATTTATGCATTCGAGAAATTCTTACCGATTGTTACACGATGGCAATTGTTGCATTATCAAGATTTAAAGAAGCACCCCTATAAAGGCGTCCTGATACCAATTCGTATAAAGAAAGTTCGCAACCCTAAAGGTAAGTGTTTCAAAGTTAAAAATTTTAATAATTAAAAGGATTAATTGCGGTTTTAATAAATCAATGGTAGGATAAAATTTGAAATTAAAATAATGCGCTCCCTTCTCCCAACTGTTTCATTCGAAATACTTAATTAAAATACAATTAACATTAGTTCTGCTGCTTAATTTGAATTATTAAAAAAAGCGTATCGATCCGGCTCCTTTTAGGTATTCCCTCATTCGAAATTATTTGGAGCGATCAAACCGACTATTATAAAAACTTAATATCGGACGATCAATTGAATGATATCGGCGATTTAGAGAAATTATGGTCAACAATTGAACCGCAATATCTCGTCGAAAAAGCGTATCCGAAATTAGTTGAAAACTTTTGGGAGATTAAAAAACCGAAAGCTAAACGTAAAAAGAAGACAACTGTCGATAATATCGATAATATGATGAAGAATATTTCAATTAGTGAGCCGGTGGTTAAAAAGACGAAAAATAAACTGTTTGAATCGGAGAAAATAATGAAAATTAAACGAATTGATTCATTCTTCAATAAAGATATTAAAAAACAACAATCTTCAACTCCTATTAGAAATAATTGTGTGGATAATAATTTAGAAATGTCGAATTTCGGCGATGAGAACGATTTGGAAGTATCGGAAATTATCGATGATATAATCAGTAGAAAATTACCAAATTGTATAATCGACAATTTGAAAGATTATGGGAAAGAAATTGTTGATATTCCATTTGAGAATCAATCAAGTTTCTTTATTTCCCAACCAATCGAAGATGACTTATTTGAGAGGACGTTTAATGAACTTTGTGGACAAATTCAAGAATCTCCAGATAAAATAGAGGAAATAGAGGAAG
The DNA here is from genome assembly GCA_013841185.1 of Hycleus phaleratus. Taxonomy (NCBI): domain Eukaryota; kingdom Metazoa; phylum Arthropoda; class Insecta; order Coleoptera; family Meloidae; genus Hycleus; species Hycleus phaleratus. Next base: position 12,967 of record JACDRP010000805.1, on the reverse strand, counting down.
ATAGTTTTATAATCGACGATACTCCATTATTTGAACGGATAAAAAAGAAACAACAAAATTTATAATTAAATGATTTATTAATTAATAACTTCAACAATTATCACGATCGACAGATTTGTGTTGTATCTGTTGTTGGTGTGGATAATTCTAAAGTTTTCTTCTGTAATAACATTTGGCGCAACGAGGCAGTTTCCTCGCGTAATGTCAAAATTTGTGCCCGTAAAATCGCATTTTCGTGCTCTAAAATTGTAGCCCTTAAAGCGATCTAATCGATAGAATAAGAAAATTTCCATTTATCAAACCAAAATTGTTTAAATTCAATTGAAATTACCTGATCTTCTCGCATTTTACGTGCATCGCGCGATTTTTTCGCCGCTTGATTATTTCGCCGGCGTCGTTCGAAATATTTCTCATCTTTCTGATCATCCGGTATCGGTTTCTTTTCACCGCGTGGCCTACGAAAATTCGTCGCATACATAGGTGAACATGGTGAAATTACTGTCGAATGTCGTGTATCTACAATTTTTCTTATTTGTAAAGTCAATTTTGGGCTTTATTTTATTCAAATACTTAAATGGTCATTTTGTAAAACGTGTAACGGGTGAGAATATCCAAATAGTGGTGGTGTTAGAAACGATTTTGTTGGTAGATGTCTAAGGGTTTTATCATTCTCTAAACACGGTGGTATATCGTCTGGAATTTGTGGGTGGATAGAAGTACAATCGGTTGTTAGTCGAGATAATGGTAGGGTTTTATTTGGAATATCTGGAACTAGAAAAGAAATCAAATTACTGAAAATTTCCCGTTGTTATTATTTAAAATTGTTGGGGTGTTGCGTGTTTTATTCTTTGTTTATACATAGGGGCGTGATCGTGATTTCATGTTGGTATTATTTTCATGGAATTGTATTTTAGAGAAAATTATTGTGGTCACACCAACGATTAAGAGATCATGCGGAAAATTGTACAAATTACCATATTAGTGCGTTTTTCAATTTTACAAAAACTATACATTTTATTGTTCAAATAGTCGTTTTAAACTTCGATTAAAGTCCTACTTTTTCGCAGTATTATAAAGAATCTAGTTCTAGATTTTAAAATTAGTGTTTATTCAACAAATCTCTTCATAGAGTTGAATTTTTTCTATCTAAACACACGATTGATTGAAACTGAAATACCCACCTGGTGCCGGTGGCGGTGCTAACAAATAATTACAATTCCGCAATAAATTGTAGGCTGAAAACGCTGAAACAGGTAGTAGGGTTGCGTTCGTTGTGCTTCCACTGAAATTATAAGAAGCATTCGATGTTTCCATATTAAATTACAATTAACTAAACTCAATTTGTATACAACACAATTACACTACATTATTAGAAAAATTATAGAATTCTCTTAGAACAATTCAAAGAAAATGCGTAAATTTTTGTATCGTTAGAAAGTATTTTGAAATAGTTGGAAAATTCGGTATTAGTTTGAAAGATGTGCACGTTTATAAATCAACAAGGGATGATATAATGTGGAACGCCTAAATAAATACTAAACAATAAAAAACAACATGCAATACTATATATACATATAATATCCCTTAAAAAGGTATTTCTTCATATACAATATTACGTTAATATATAAAAGCGTCACCGGAAAATTATTACGCGACGTCGGAGGCGTCGGCGTCGAGTCCTGAAAGCGCCGCCTTTCCCGACTTGCGCACACATTTATAACGCATTTATTGGTCAATTATAATGGTCAGAAACAATCCTTTCCGGATAATAATACATATACAATACATAAAAGTATATAAAGTATTACAAATAATGAAGAAATAATACAATACAAATACGATATTGAAACTCCACCCATTCTTATTTATTGTTGGCCATACATCTATCATGATTACCATCATCATTAACGTTACTTCTTTTTATTTATATAGAATAGTAGTGGAAAAAAAAACCGAATAGAAGCAATTCTGATTAATTATTCAATAGATTTCGATCATAATATGACCGCATTGGTTAACTGCAATATATTTTAATATTCAAGTATTACTTTCGGTCGATTGGAAAAGTAATAACTGTAACAGGTACCTCTATTATAGATATCCATACACATACCTGTACATATAAATGTCGAATTTATTTAATTATTTATGGAGCGTTTTTTGTTTATTTTATTTTACATACTGTGCCTTGTTATTGCTTGTTATTTATACGATCAAATATTCAATAAATTTACCGATATGGTGACAGTGGAATGGAAATACGGTAATTAAGCTTAATTCCATAATAAAAAGTCTGTCGTGTTATATCTCTTTGAAAAATCTCAATTTTTCTCAAGACATAATTCATATCTCTACAATTTAATCAACAATTTGTCGCTTGATTTGTAAATTTAACGAAATTAATCAAAAGTTTACAGAAATTTCAAATGGCCGGAATCTTTGATAAATGATTTTTCACTCAACACTTTACTTTTGGACTTGTTTGAAAGAGCATTTTAAGCCCTATCGCAGGAAGTTTACCGTTCTGCTATCTCCCCCCGACTTTTTGAACTCGCAGGATAGTTTTCCACCGGAAAAATAACGCTTTCGAGCAACAAGAAAACACTTCTAGATTTCACTATAACTCAAAATTTCCACAAATATTGCTAAAACGGTAAGCTACGTGTGATAGAATCTGAAATGTTGCAAAAACTTGAGTTTTGAGTGAAGAATGAAAGAGATGCCAGTTTTTTCCGGGTTGTGTTGAATGTTTGAACCGATTGTAAATTTGAGGCTCAAAAGTGACGTTTTTAGAGGCGTACAATGTCGTTTTTAGAGAAACCTTGTGTTTTAGTATTAGACTTATTGTTAGTAATAAGTTTTATTTCTAGTTTTGTTAAAAGAAATCGGTAAATTGTTAAAGTCCATAAGCCGTGAGACAATATCGAACAATAACAGGTGATATAGTGCGACACGTAAGGCTGTTGCGTTTCGTATATGTTCAGTTTATTATTATGAAATCAGCCACCTTCTAAATTACCACCGATCAAATGATTTTGATCTATTTTCTTTGATAAAATAAACTACTCGTTAATTATTAGCATTTGTTGAATAATTATATTTCGATTTGTCGACAATTGTAATTTATTCAAAAATGACTCGGGCCATCTAAATATTTATTGTTCACAGTATTTCGATCATTATGTAGTAGTCTTTTGTAATAATAAATGTTCATTAAGATCGACATCAATCTATTTACATATAAATAAGACAAAAGCTCGGAATTGATGTTATCTTCTTATGTCCACATGTAATTTGATATCATTGCAAACAATATTTTTATTTAAATGTTTACTCTATGATGTACCCACTACTACTACCGGTATTCCATTACGATTACTTTCGTAATTTATTTAAAAAAATCCATCAAAGTAATCGATAAAAATTTCCACAATTCTCATTAGATTACTCCACATTTCCTATCATTACTGGATAATATTTTCTAGTAGTTAATGTTAGTTGTATAGCGACAAACGGCATATTTAATAAACTCTAACCCGTTCGTATCACAACAGGTCTATTATAAATCATCAATTATGTAATAAGTATTTAAAATGCACAAAGGTTAGCGGTTTGTAATATTATAGACTAGATGACAGTTTGTAATAATAATTTGTTGATGGCGTGTGCCCCTTTTTACTGATGTCCCATAGTGCTAGCCAATTATTACTTATATCCGGTAACGTCGTGTGATCCTTGCATATGTTAACATATCAAAAGGGCCCTATTCGTAATCGTCTGCTCGCTATCAATCAATTGATGATATCACCTAAAGGTTGGATTTTGCCCTTTTTTCCAACTTCCACTTTGCTATTTTATCAAATTTTGTCTCACTTGCCGCATTGTAAGTTGCAAGCTTTGATAAAATGCAGTAGTTTGATCGAAACTAGAAGAACTCCACATTCTAATTAAGCTGATCGGCGGAACTAAGTTTTCTAGGATATCGTGCACTTGGATTATTATCTATTGTGTTTTATATTACATCAACAATAAAAGGAAAAAGTTGAAACATAGATAGGAAAAAAGAAAATGTTATCTATTCAAATACAACCCTGCGAATAAGTGTTTCGTGCCAATAATCAGTCCGTTCGTGTAATTTAAAACTAGAATCGTATTTGGAAAGTTTTCTGAATGAAAGTTGTAGAAAATAGCCATTAGAAATAGTGTATAATAATTTATAATAGTTTCATTATCTCTTATATTCTATAGAGAAAAACGGTGGTAATATTACACAGTCGTAAAAGGTTTAGTGGTGCATTGCATTGTGGGAATTTTCAGGTGTTTTATTGTATATGTGTGTATATTTTATACCCTAACTTTGTTATGGAAACAGAATTACCACTAAAATAGTCATTTTTATTTAGGGTCATTAGATATGACCTGACTGGTGATCTTTTCAACGCAGACATATTTCTTCCCCCTGAATTTATCGTTAGTTGAGTTGTATAGACTAGTAGAGTATAAACAAATTTGTGTAATAAAAAACTATATTCATTTGAAAATTTAACAAAAAACTGTACAGTAGTAAGTCACAAGCTCAATCAGCTGATAACTTCATTAATGGTAGCTCTATAAGCGTCATCTGGACTTTTATAATCAATCTTATCATTATTACACTTCTCAGGTAGATTAGATCGTTGTAATATTGTTTTATGGAGTATTAAATGTGTGATACTACAGAGAATACCGACACCAGCGAAAATTTGTAAAGTAGCACTACCTCCAATAAATTTATAAAGTAGACCACCGATTATACTACCAATTGCATATCCTAAAATTTTATCAAACAATTAAATAATTGTAATAATAAATTGAATAATTTTACCAACTCCATCATCCATACCAGCAGCAATACCTTGCATTGTAGCCGATGTACCAGGTGGTGATAATTCATTAGCGTAGGCAACAATCGTTGTGTAAGTTAGCGCATAAGTTGGTCCTTGTAGAAAGAATTCAATCGGTAGAATCCACCATGGTGATGGTGCAATCGATATTAAAACTAAACGTAATGCATAATTAATGAAACACATACTGAAACAATGGACATGTCCGAAACGTTCCAATATTTTACCAGATAATGAGAAAAATATAACTTCACCACCTAGTGTTTCAGCGGCTACAATTAAACCTTCAATCAATTTGATATTGCCTGTATTTGTTGCAATTGCCAAATCTTCTAAATACCAAAATAAGAAATAGATAATTAAACTATCTAAAATACCAGCAAATACAGCGAATATTATAAATGTTATCACATGGCGATTATTCAACAGATCTTTCAAGTCTTTGAAAATATTCTTCGGCGCTTCGATTATCGGCAACTGAAAATAATTAATTAGAAATTGATTTGATAATATCGAAAATATACTTTTAATTTTATACAAGAGAATAGATCGCAAGTTGAGAATATTAACAGTACCACAAATGCAGGTGTGTAACTTATTGTTTTCATTGAAAACAAATCGACAATATAGCCGGAAATTAGGGCTGTAATACCGAAACCGATAGTGCCCCAGACTCGTTGTTTACCATAATCGTAATCTTCGCCTAAAATCAAAATTGTATTGTATTATCGATTATTTATTTCAATAATCTTTGGCACCTATAACATCGAAACAGATAGCATCACTAATCGAATTGATAACGTTAAATCCGACTGTACCTATCGACATTAATGTAACGAAGCCCCAGAATGTGAATGTTTTATACAAACAACTATTATCAGTCTTTTCTATATCTTCAGTACAATTGAAATCACATTTTGTATTGTTTAAATCTATTTGTTTGTCTATTATAGCGCAAATTCTATATTCATCTTGATTAGTTTTATTATCGTTGTTTAATTTGATTGATAATAGACTCAATGTTTGATTTGTACACGATGAAGTACATAAAAGGGGTATTTTTGGATTATCACACTGTTGTCTGCTATCTATTTCCTAGAAATATTAAAAAAAATTATATTTAAATTACTATAATTTAAAATATTGATGTTTAATGAAGCCGTTGTAGGATTAATGTAATCCAAACGACCTTATAAGATTTATTATGATAATATTTAAACAGCAGAGTAAATTGTGGAAAACAAATAGAATAATGCTATTCATAAGAATATTTTTGAGCATCGTTTCATTGTGCTCAAATTTGATTATATTTGTCGTTTATAATGAAAGTTAATCAATAGAAATAAAGACAAATAGCGTCCAATGAACCGCATTAAACCGGTGATAACGCTTATCAACGCCAAAAAAAATCATTGTTTTGACGGATATAAATGAGAAAAGTTAATATTTCTATGTATTAAACTACTGACTGTAACATTACATGTATCCAAATTTCCATCGGTATTGTTGTATTGGAACTCCATCAACGGTCTAGCCGGTATGAAATTCATCATAGCAAACGATACAGTCATTATAACAATAAGTAACATAAAAATTGTTTTACGATAATCCCGATATACATCAACAATCATACCAAATATCGGTTTGGCTAATAAGAAAACGAATGGTAAAATACCGGTAACGCTACCCATAACAACTGGTGATATACCCAATTGTTTACCATAAACTGGTAGTTGCGGTAGAATGGGGCCCATTGCTGGAAATTTCGTTTGAAAATATTTATTTGGTGTAGAATTTGAAATTTACCTGCCATAAAGAAGAAATAATGTGCCTTAATAGGCAACAGATGTCGGTTGATTTTCATTTTGTTGTAGATGAAATTACATTCGAATTTTGCTAAAATAGTTCACTACCACCTACAATTGATAAAAAGACGTTAATAATGAGCGATAGTGGTGGGAAACTTGTTGAGTTTGAGTTTATCAAAAAATTAGATAATTCTTATCAACTACTCATAAAATTTCCTAATCCATATTTTACATTGTTGTTCAATTAATTGCAAATTAAAATTTTTGGATTTTAAAATTATTATTGTTGACAATTTTCTTATGATATAATTTCTACAGCTATCGATAAGTGAATCAAATATTTAAAATCAATTAACAATCGGCAATTTAATAATAAAGGATAATTTAATAACCGTTGATTTTAGGGGAGCCGTTATTATATTTTACAATTGTATGTAACAAATATTACTCTAATAACCTCAAACGATCTAATTTATTTATAAAAGATAATTTTCACAGGTGAATTAAATCGATTGTATTGATTTTTAGACCTTTATAAGTACAGAATTTTACGACAATGCGAACGTTACAAATTTAATGCCTCAAATTTTTGACTGCAACAGAATTTTGTGAAACTTGCACTATTCTGGTTGAACTGGCAAATTACTAGTTGAGAAAATTCCATTTCTTTTTTTGAAAAATTTCTGATTTGCATTACAAGTGGAAGTAGAAAATTTAGCCATGTTCTTCATTTTACAAAATTCGTAAAGAAACACGAAAAGTCGCTTCAAACACGCGCAAATCGGCGAGACACGTGCCATTTTAGCCGACACGTGGCTGATTTATAGTCTAATTTGGGAAATTTTCTCACGTTAAATTTAACAGTTTTTAAACCGGCCAATTGAGATTTTTTTAAATCGAGTACACCGTTTTGTGTTTTAAAATCTGTCTAAACTTGTATGCTTATTATAATTTCAAATTCTATTAATAGCGGAACCAGATTGTGCGAATTTCATTTATAAATTTTAATGTTACAAATAAATGAATAGAATTAACGGTAGTTAAAATTAAAATATTAAATTCAAAACATTCTTCTATCGGTGTACAAATTTTGCGACAAGTAATGATAAAAATTCGAGTATTGTAAAATAGAACAAAAGATAAACTCAAGTGTGGAAGTAAACGAAGAGTTAATTAAAAATAAATAGTTTACAACTTGTTTTCGAGGTATCAAACTATTGTTAGAAAATTACTGTAAAATTCCGTATTTTTCCTCAAAATTGGACGCATTTTTGCCGAAAATATCCGATAAAACTCGCTTCTTTGTTAAGTTAAACGAGAATAATTTGTATTTTTGTATTGCAAATGGAAATTCTACCGTTTTAATAATAAAATAGAAAAGATACATGCAGGAAATTTAAACTTTTTTCCTTGAATAAATTATTCAAAAATCATCGTATATCGACGATTAAGAAAAGAAAAACACGTATAAACTAACTTCTGACATCTTACTAATATCGAATTTATTGATAATCCATCAGAATGTCACTAGTTACTAATGAACAAACAATACCTATATCCATATTGAAGTATTGCTTTTAACCTTCGTACTGTTTTATTAAATAAAAATAAGTGACAAATAATTATGATTGAAGAGAAAACAAATCAAAAAATCATAACTTACATGTCATTGGTATAAAATGATCAATTTTAAATTCACCACAAATCCTCATTACTTCTCATACACACACAATTCATTGTTACTAAATATCATAAATTTATCTATAATTAGAACACATTCAAATGAACAAGTTGCGATAACATTAAATTAGTAGAACTTGAACTACAAAATTTAAACTAACAAATAGAGATGAATAAATATAAAAATGCGCCTTTCGTTCTGGATAAAGTGAAACTACAAGCGGACAGATATTTTTAACATCTGACCTACACTTAAGTTGATTAAAAAATTGTCATAATTTTATTTAAACATAAACAATATAAAAGAAAATTTATTCACAAAGAACAAATAAAAATTCGAAGGCAAATATGTAAATTTATATGTACGCGTATATTTTAGTTAAATTTTATTAATCAAAGAGAAATCTTTTCAATAATCAATGCATTTATTTAATTGCGTAACGATGAATATTTATTAATATTCTCTAGAAGCAATTATCTCGATTTCTATCCCCAACTTTATACGTATTTGTTTAAAACAATCAACATTATTTATTAATACTTTTAACCAACACTAGTTGCATTTCTATCAAGTTTAAGAAAACACTAAAACCAATCAGAATCGAATTTATAGCTTTGGAAAGTTTGAAACTTTCTCAATTTTTAGAAAAATATCGGGATTACCAATTAATACCCAATTGTAAGGTTTTTTTGTGGTTTTGTTTAAAAATACATCCAACAAGTTATTCTACGGATCTATATTTAAATTGAAAATAATTCTAATTGTTAATAAATTAAATCAAATATAAGAAAATTAGATGGTGGATATTCTGTTTAGTATATGACCAAATTATATCTTATCTTCCCCTATTCAACGGTGTTATTGAAAAGAGGGTCTAAGGATATAATCGGTTTGTATTTTAGAAACATTCTCTATCCATAATTGATAATTTTTACCTTTTTGATTGATAGAAGGAAACAAATGTTTACTCAAAAGGCCAATCACCATAACATATTTATTCCCGATATAAGGTTGACTAAAATGAAAGACACATGTTTGTTTGATTTAAAACACGAGCGATATCAGTTGATTCGGACGTTTAGAATTTTAAAAATTTCATATTGTTATTTTTAAATTTGATAAATACTAAAAAAAATTATAGATCACTTCCGAATTTCCCACCTTTATTGTACGTTAGTGACATCTAGTTTATTACCACTGAACTAAGTATTTCAATTATTGACTACTAGAGGTCGCTACTTCAACTTTATTGTACCTAATTTTTAAAAATTGAATTTTTATTATAAATTATTTTTGTTTACAAAAATTGTTAAATTAATATTTATTTGAGTATAAAGTGTCTGATTGGTTTTATTTTCGATTAATAATCATAGAATCTTAGGACGTTTGGCATCATCGCTAATTGTCATAATTTGAGGTTATGTAGATTTTAAAATCGTTGCCATTGTTTTTGTTTAAATTCCGTTCCCGTGCCGGTTACTTTATTAATTTTGGAAATTTAGCAAATCTGGATGAAAAAATTGAAATAATGATTGCTGCGTCAGAGCCACAGGTGAGTTAAATTCAATTCTAATCAAATCAATGGAAATTATTGCGATTTAAATGTTGGTTAAGTCGTTTAAAACAACCAAGTCTGACTAATTGAGCCCGACAATTATCTTCAATATAGAGAGACACGAATCTTTAACATACCTAAAGATTTAAATTCTTATTACAATTGTGAGGATAGATTTTTTGTTGAATTACAATTCTTGTGGTTCTTAGGAGTTTGTTCCAAGTGGACGGCAGCAAGCATTACGACACCCGAGTTCAACACAGAACCTTTTCAATAACAACAATAACCCCAATTTGGCACATCTACAAGATGATTGTATGTTTGATAAATTCGAAAAAGTCTCATTGAAAGAGAAATATAGCAATGAATGGTGGCTATTGAGAAAAACACCAAATAAGAATAGACTACAACAGAATAATGAATGTAACAATGATAAGACTTGTAGTATTTTAATTGGTGGTAAATCACGTGATACTAGTGATTTTATTGACGATTCATTAAGTTTTAAAAGTGCAGAAGGATCAACAACTTCAAATCGTACAAATAAACGAATCTCTGATTTGAATATATCGAAATTATCGGCGAAATTCATTGAGAATTCGCCGAATAAAATCGATTTCAATACAACTAATAGTGGTAGTAATCAATTAGGGAATCGTATCTTTTCCAAAACGAACGATTTAAATTTTATGGAAGATGAATTGTATGTTAAAGGTAATACAGTGATTTGGTCGAGAGGGTTGTTTAACAACAATAATAATAACATTCATCTCGATAATGGTAGAAAGGTTATTTGTTGTTATACAAGTCCACAAATAATTAAACATGCATTATGGTGTACTTTCTATTGCGAACGGCCAACATTTATTGATAAGCCTCGTAAATTTGATAAAACTAAAACTGATACTTCTATTGAAGCTGTTTGTGTTGTCGATACGTGCAATATTCGTGTGTATACGGAAAAAGGTGAAGATTTCATTGTAGCCTCACCGTTTCAAGTTCATAAAGTTTGGAATACTAAATTCGGTATATTTCTCGAAAAGGAAATCGATTGTTAGTTATATTTATTTTATTTTATAATAGATGTTTTTATATTTTAATCAATTTTAGCTAATTTAAAAGATTTCGAATGTTGTAAGGCGAATTTATATTCATTAGCTTATCCGTTAGATGATATTTGTCCAGTTACAATTTATTATAATTCATCAAATTTACAAATCTTCAATAATAACAATTTACAAATCGTTTATACCAACGATGATCCCAGTATTTGTATGATTTACGATATACAAACAAGACAACATAGTGTTTATCGGATACGTAAAATACAATCGAATGAGAAGAATGAATTTATACAGAAAATCCATAATACTACATTTATTTCAACGTTAGAATTATCAAATAAAGCTGTAAGTATACTTGTGGTGTTTCCATTCAATTTTAATCAGTATTTTTTTTCAAATTTCAGTTGAAGACGAAATGTTCCCCATGGGAGACATGTAAAAATAGCAATAATGTACCAGTACCGAGCCCAATAAGTAGTCGACCAACTAGTGTATCCGGTTTCTTGCATCTTCATTCAAAATCTCACAGTTCAATGGCAACGATAAGGTAATTAAATAATCGATTTTTATAAAAAATGTAAATTTTATAAATTTAGCCGTTGTCAATCACCGGTACCATCATCGAAATCATCACATATTAATACATCATCGATGCAACAACAATATGGCAAAACAGCAACAACGAATTGCTCGTTTTTCGATACGTCGAAACTTACAACGAATCTTCAGTCGAATTTGGGTATTTGTTTGGAATATTTATGGACAGAACCGTACTCTACTACAGCAACTACATCGTAATTATCAAATCGTACAAATTAATTAATCAATTAAATCAAAAATTTTTGTAGCGATGACACGGTATCACATCCAGCTTCAAAAGTATTCTTATGTGACGATTTAACCGGCCAATGGTATTTATCTTATATTATAACAACAAAATATCAATTGTATATGGTTAAAATTGATTTTACTAATATTAATAATATTGTATTTGGTATAATGACTAGTATAAGTTGTAAAGATGCTGTACCAATACCTGGTTTACATTTATTAGCAATTTTAGAACATAACGGTAATGTTACTCTATATTCCGGCTTAACGCCAGTTGGTAAATTACATATAGGTGGTACTTTGGTACAACATACACCATCACCATATATACGACGAAATTTATCAAGAGTTAATTCACCATTTCCACGTAGAAGTAGTCTGTTGCCTACAAGTAAACAAGTCGATTTGAAAATTGATGAACATTTATTATCACCAGTATTACCCGAAACACCCAGTAGTGGACCATTAGGTTCTAAAAATATTCTACAAATTAATCTACCATTAGACAGTAAATTATTATTATAGTAATTAAACTATAATTAATATTGTTAATTGTAGAAAATATCCCGAAAGTAAGTCTGCAAGGCTTACAAGACCCGATAGAGAATCGTCTAACACTCCGTTATAGTGATGGAACTTATTATCGTATAACTTTACCGATTTTAACGACGAGTTGTTTAATTGAAAATTGTTTAACTGCATTGTGTCAGTGTTTAAATAAAGATGCAGTAACGGTGGTTTTAACACGCTGGTATGCTACAAGGAATGCTCTAGGGGTACAAGAGATTAATGCGGAACAAGAATGGAATCTATTTGAAAATCTACTTTTGGGTAATTCTTAATAATTTGATTTAATTAGTGATAATAATATTGTTTTAAAATAGAATTAATCGGTTATGAAGAGGAGCAAAATAGTGAAAATATCGACGAATATCCTGTTACACCATCAAATAATGCGAAACGACAAAAACATTCAATTTGTGGTAGTGATGATGATTGGTTGTTTCAATTAAAATCACGACATCATCAAATATCAAAAGATTCGTTAAAATTCGTACAATTATCTGATTTACCAATAGAGAGTATCGCCGAAAAACAGTACAAAATCAATTCAAATTCTATATTATTTCAATCAATACGATTCA
>JACDRP010000804.1:0-22489 GCA_013841185.1 Hycleus phaleratus | reverse complement strand
TATAGAGCATAATCGTGGAGAATATGTTTCGTTATATTTGTTTCATATTTTCGCTTACAATTTAGCCAAAAGTAAAGATTTTTCAATGCGTTTCTAGCACAACACAACAAATTGAAAGGGCTTTCCAAATTTCTCAGAAATTTTTCGCCAAGCTTGTCAGTTTTCCTTAAAATTGGCGAAAAGTTGCNTCCAAGTGTTTCGCTTCTGTTACCGTTTGCATTTCGCCTCCGATCCTGTTTCTTATGCCACTTCTATATCTTTATCGTAAATACTGAAATGAGCCGGCATTACTGTAATTAGAACTGGTTTTATTCGATTTTTACAACACCCCGAGGATGCACATAAAACTTCAACTACACATTTCGGATATAATTTCGCTTGTATTTAACGGTAATCGTCGAGTATTCAACCATAATTTCCACCGTTACGCTTTCGCGAAAGATGAATTATCACGAGCACCTGAATTCTTCATTCTATTCGAGACGAGTTAAAAAATCCACTTTAAATATCTTTAAGCTTGATAGTGTGCAAAGATCCTGTACAGCGGAACGTCGGCTTTCCATACGCTAAATCTCGTTGAAAAATGGGCAAACATACGAATTTAGAATAGCAAAATTCGCTTTAAATTGTTAAAAACTTATGTTTCCGCCCAGGATCGAACTGGGGGCCTTCCGCGTGTTAGGCGGATGTGATAACCACTACACCACGGAAACTTAATCCTTTCGCCAACAAAAAAAAAGGCGAAACAATCCAAATAATAACAGAACTCATTTCGTTTATTAAACCTCACGTGCTAGTTTCTTTTCTCCCATCAACATTCCAATTAAATAAACGTCGATAGTTAATTAAAGTCGATTTTCGTTACAATTACTAGATTAGTTCAATTAAATTTTAACTGAATCGATAAATTCACGGTTAGTGTTTGATTAAAAGAACGGGAATTATTTATGGCACAATGTTATCTTTTCGTTGTATTTTCTCTATCAAATGGAAAATTTAACGACACGTAAACGTAAAGTTCAGGGTGAAAGCTCGTTTTTTATATCATCACTAAATAAAAACCAATTTAAAATAATATTGTACAATTTCTCCAATATTTCGAAGAAATCACAAAACCTGAGTGCGAATTTAAATTAAGACAATTTGAGAAATATTGCGCAATTTTTTGGAAAGTACATAGTTGATGGATTCTAATAAATCTTGTAAAAATTTATAGCGCTACATAAAATTCCCCACAACAATATTTTTTCGATGCAAATTATACCATAAATCCAGTTGCTAGTATTTAGACCCTCCCCAGTTATTCGCACAATCTAAAATTGTTTTTCTAACTAGAAAAAATCACTCCCCATTTGAGTCGCATATAAACTTTTATCTCACTCACAAACACCACCACATTTTCTTCTTTTATTATTAATTTAAATATACAGCCGCATAAATTCTCTATATCAAGAATACTAAAACACACGAGTGCTGTTTGTTATCAATTTAATTTAAGCAACACTAAATTTTTTCAATAGACTCCACTAATTTAGAACCAAGCAGATAAATCACAGCCGAGGGTCGTATTTTTAATTCGCAAAGCGCTAAAGACAGTCAAATTACAATAAGAAGATACCTAGAACGGTTTTAAACATGTAAATAATGGAGAATTCACCCGGCGCATCCACCAATTTTACGCCCCAATAATTTCCACTAGCTTCTTCACAAATATTGCAACAACATTTAATCCCGATTATACCACATCGATTATCTTGAAATAAATACGATTTGAAGCTTAAATTATAAGTAAATAATAAAAACTTAGCGTCTAGACGTTGTTTTCATTGGATTTTACTCATTTTTGTTTCTTTAAATTGATCTGATATTAAACTTTATAGGAGTTTATAGATTTATTATTTCCGAAGTTTTTCTTGTAAATTTGCGGAACGTATAGCAACATTCTGTAATCTATTTGAAAGCGTTTTCGCGAGCAATACACGTATCAACTTGCAGTCTGATCTAACAGGGGAGAGAATCCGGTAAACTTTCCGTGATAACACGTATCGTGTATGTGTGTTATTTCAGTGTGCGCCCCCTAATTCAATCCAATATATCGGTTAACAATTTCTGGAACTTCAGTAGATGGTTTCGCCTATTCCACCAGTATGTTTTTGTCAATATTCCACCCTTACAGTGGATTTGTTTCGCTGAAAATTGACTAGAATTATAGCCAAACCGTAAGCGCTGTCTCCTGTTGTATTCCATTTAATGTTCCCAATTTATTTCGTAAAAATCTCATCATTAAAAATACACACAGTCTTGTTATTTTCTCTAGAAAAAACGCTATAAAAACTCTACCAATTTAATTGAACGGTCGTGATTTAAATCAATCTATCAAATGCAAAACTTGTTGAACCAAAATTCAATTCCAACAATCCATCAACACGGTTTTAATTGATGTATTGGTGTAATTTCGAATTTCCATCGAAAAATAACCGAATTGAATTTGGTGAATTTGATGTGAATACCGCAAATTCATTTTATTTCACTAGTCCCGACTATTATCACGATTTGATCGCATTTGTATGTCAGCATAGATCTGAATTATCATTGCTTTCATGAGGAATAGTCGGTGTATACTTTAGCTGGAAAAGCCCAAGTGGCTCTTGAAGTTCACAATGGAGAGACCCCTTGATAAGTAGTGAGTGCCTTATATATTCAGTGACTTTAGTTCGAACGAGCAAATATTGATCGAAGCGGATGACTTGGGGCTCGGCCTCAAACTTCAGTTTTCCAATTAGAATCAAGCGAATTTGCAATTGGTGATTAATTGATTCGATTTGAAGATGGTAAAATAGCTCCTTTATTAACAGTTTTCTAGCATTTAACATCAGTGAGAATTGTTTAAGTTTGATTACTTTGCATTTGAAAGAAAAGACATGGAAAGTGAGATTTATTTAGATTCATTCTCAAAGTTTTCCTTAGACCTTTTACTGTTTACGAACGGAAGTCCTTTCATGTTTCTTTCGCATTAATAACTGTGGAAATATTTTAGATGTGACTTCAATGAATTCTAGCGGACGTTCTTTGATCCCAAAGTTGATTCAAGATAAGAATAACCAATGGAATTCATCATTTAATAAAGCAGAAAAGTTGCAGGATTTGAATTTCAAAAAATTCGGGCTTACCAACCGTATTTCTTGCTAAATACTGATAACACGGAGTAGACGATTCTAATCATCTGTAAAAATAGATGACCATTAATCTTCAATCGATGATTTTAGTTTAAGAATCTTTAAATTTGCTTTATCGTCAACAAAATCTCAAATTATGCCTGTTAGCTTCCTATTGGTTATTCTACATTTTGAAGCTCTATAAACCCGAAAATTAACCTATAATACTCTGATTAATAGATTTTGTTCTTAGAAATTATTAATTTGTAGCTTTTCTCGTAATATTTTGACATTATTACAAGAATTTGCTCTAATGAGGTGGTTAAATAAGTTAAATTCGAAATAATCGGATGTAAATGCTCAAATTTCCCGCCAAAATAATCTGGTGTATTTCGCAAAGTTACACAAATTATTTTGGCGGTAAACTTGAATCCAACAACCAATAGAAAGCACCATTTGAACGCGCAAATTTCAAATATTAAAAATTAAAACAATAGAACGTACCTTTGTTCCGAACTGGTAATTAACAGCCAAGTTCCGGGTAAAATAAATTTGTCTCGGTTTCAGTCCCGCTTGTAGAATTAAACATAATGAAGTTCGATTCTTTTTATTCCAAGTATACCAACGATTTCTCATCAGAATATCATTAAATTTTCCGCCCTAAAGAAACACAATTACACTCCAATTTTATGCATGCATATAGAAATAATAAACCTCATTTTCCATCTGTTGTCCCATATGAATAACGAACAATACATTGATGATATTAACGAGCAAAATATGGACCATTCTGGAAAAGTCGTCATTGTACCCCTGAAAAAATATCCTAAAATATCTGATAACTGTAGCTAGAATACCACACTTTAGACATTATATACAAGAAGACGCTTATAATATAAACCGTAGCAGTTGTTGAGTAGATTGCTCCACTTTGTATCAATATTTTATGGGATTTCTTTACTATCCTGAAAGTTTAACAATTATAATTGATTTCCAATTGAAATCGGTAGATTATTTACAAATCAAGTTCGATGAATTTTGCCAAACAGAAACCCAATCTCTTCTCGATCGTTCTTTGATATTTTGTGTTCCTTATCAGTTGATAATCATCGAAATAATGATAATCACTGGTTATATTGGCTGAAAGTTCATACACCATATGTAGATGGAAAACACCGCTATAGAAATAATACGAAATTGTATGTGTAGCTATCAAAAATGTCACGTTTAAAATCATTAACGATAATCGATACAGCACACTGAAAGTTGTCTGAAAGTACGTTAGATTATCATTGATTAGTTTGATTATTAGGAAAAATTCTGTATCGTTTTCGTTGATTTGTAGATAACAGATTTCACTGTAGATGCCGTATAGTAGTAGTACAACGAAACATTCAAAAATTATGCGACTTTTATTCGCGATACGCTTCCGCATTCTCCGACTGCAACACTCAACATCCCACAGAATATCGCAGAATAATTTCCGTATTGTCGAAATTTCAACCCTATTCATCAATACAATATAAACAGGGCCTATTGCCTGCAAAATAGAATTTCACATTGAATTCGGTAAAATTGTGGAAAACTTACATGGAGTACTGCAAAGAAATTCGGCGAATATTTAATAAAACATTCCAGAGATGATTGTTGGATGAAGTAGAAAATTTGATTGATCGATAGAATTAAATTAATTACGGTGCACAGTGTTAGAACGATTCGAAATGATTGCATTTCGATCAGATCGACGGTTAAAAAACGTAAGAATTTTAAGGGATCTCTAGCGGACTCCATTCGGGGCTTTTTATTGAAATCCATCTAGTTAAAGCCACTGCAAATTACCAACTAGTCCACTATAAATTCTCCTATTGTTAACGATAATCGCTAAAGTTTTCCCGATAAACTTCAATTATTAACTCTTAATATTCTTTCTTTGTTGTTTTTCTCTATGCGAGTTTTAAAAGAACCGTAAATATTGACCCGGAATTACAATTTATACAATCCAGAACGTGACTGGTACCGTTTGTTGTTGTAATTCCAATTATCACATTCGATTTTATCCCGGGGTGATATTTTGAAAAATTCGGCAATACAGTGGAATCGGGTTGGGTTCAAATTTCAACAGATCCAGTTGGAATCGCTTAAGCTCCAACGTCAACATTGTTGCAGTTCCAATACGAACGCTTCAGATTTAGTTCGATCTGTTCAAAATGAACGTTAACAAATCCATGCAATTCTTTAGATTGCTTTCAGCATTGAAATAAACGCTTTCCACATTTACAGCTTTAATTTCTGTTGTATTGTTGGACTTTTATATGGATTCGAGTTTTAATTTTGTACCACCGGCGATTTTACCGATGGATTCACCGTTTTGAGGATCAACAATAATTAACATAAAAGCCGGCGGTTTAATTCAAACATTCGCAAATTAACCACCAATCGGTGTATGAAAATTTCGCGGAAATGTACGATTTTTTGAACTTTGTTCCCATTTTTCTTCAGTACAATTTTCTAATCAAATTAACCAACAAAACAGCCCTTAAAGGGGCGAGCTTCAAAACAATGATTGATATCAATGTAAATATTATTGTGTAATTTTATTGACTCAACTATAATCGACCATTCTATGTGTAGGATTAATTTCCTATAATAATTGAACAACAATTGAATTCGACATATTTAGATTCCTTGAGGGGAAATTTCGAATTTCAGTTTGTATTCCTTTCCTCCAAAATTATCGATTCTGATCGTTCTACTAGCAATAAAAATAACTAGTTTCCAGTTGTTGCGAACATTAATGTAATTAATTGTTTGCACAATATAATTGCGGCCACAATCAATTAATTACATTGAACAATTCGATTTATTTCCCATGGAATTTATTTCAAGACTACACTACAGAAATGAGAACATTCAATAAATTGATTATTACATAGGATAATTTGATTCGTATTGATGATTTGTTTGATTTAATTACAATTTGTATTTAATCAATACGATGATTTGCCACAATTAGCCTTGAGTTAAGGACTAGAATCATGACCCATTTTTCATTACAACTGACTCACTATAGCGTCAAAAAGAGGGCAAGGTTTCTGCAAGTGTCCAAGCGAATTTATTCGAAAACTTCCCTGGCAGACTTTTTCCCGGATAAATTCCACAATAAATTACCTGCGGTCGACGAGATTTCCGGTTAAAATCAACGGGCATAATTATAATCAACGATTTGATTCCAAAAGGCTTGAGCCGACCGTTTTAATTACATTGAACTCTCGAATTTAGCCCGAAAATCGAACAGAAGGATAAAAGGCCGGTTCGTTTCTATTTTCTTCTCCCTGTTTGTCCTTTTTTACCCACCCCGAATTGACATCTTTTGTAAAAGGTCCACCCTGAGAGCGTTTAATTGAATTTAGCCGACTTTCCCGGGGGATTGTTGTCCTTGTTCTCGGTTTTTTTCCTGTGATAATTTGCGCGACTTTTCGTTCGGTTGCACGGAAATACTTGGAAAACTGGAATTTAGGGGCGGTTTTTTTGAGTATAGACACGGAAATTTATTTCAAAAATTTATGAATAATGAACGCTATTTAGAGGGGAATGTTAATACATGAAAACCACAGGTGAATGTTGAATATTATCTCGAGGGTCGGGTAAAGTGCGATTTGCTGTGACACATTTCATATTTGCAGGCGCTTATCTTGTGATGAAATATTAGATAGGGATTGCTCGGTTTGCTGTTTATTTCGCATAATTCTCAAGACTCGCAGTTTCAGTTCTTGTGATAATTTAAATTACAATATTGGAAAATAAAGCCGCCCCTTGGGAGGACGTCTCCATTTCTAGACGTTTACACCATCAAAAATTCGGCTTGAATATCCTTATAAGTGTATTGATCCCTAAACCATTACATATAAAATAGCTTTCGTTTAAGCGAATTTTTAATACACAAGAGGGTGCAATTTCTATACCCATCCCTTTGAGCAGCGAAACATTCAACAGACTCTCAAGTTTCGAATCAAAAATTTCAATATGTTTAACTTAAATGTTGATTTTGTGCACTATTCGAAAAAAATTAGGGGAGAACAGGTGAAATTGGTGGAGGCGCCGGCGCGTTATCCGCCAAATAAACGACTAAAAAGACCGCACCGCGACGTTATGTTTTAGTGGCGTCGCGACGTCTCTCAGTTGCACATTCAATACTGGACTCGCTGGAATTTCGAGCGTAATATTCAACTCGTACATATCATCCACGTGTCAAATGAAGACAGTTTGAAGTAATTGAAAACAGGTAAAACTAATGTAAATTTAATTGCGGTTATTTTAGGGTTTTTTTTTTATTTGAAATTGTTGGAAGTTGAGTCGTTGTCGAGAACTTTTACCGGAAGACAGGCTTTTAGTGGAATTTGGCGAAATGGCCGCAATTTTTCGTTCGCAATTCCCCTTTCATTCGAAATAAATGGACAAAATAAAAGGTTTATACTGTATATAGTCTTAGAGTTGGTTCAAAATATGAAATTGTATAATTTTTTATTTTGTAATAAAAGTTTGTAGAATTGAGAAAATTGCGGTAGTTGCGGAAAATTTGCCACCTTTCTTCCGACAAAAATATTTCCAACGGTTTTGTTTCAATTTAAGACCCGTTCATTTCTAAAATTTCGCACAGGCAATAATAAAAGGTCGCCTTTCGATTTCCCCCAATTCCAATAATTGTACTTCTCGTATTTTTTAAAATTATTGTAACTTACAATTTCTACTCAAATACTGGTTGTACCAATAGAAACATCGGATTTTTATATTTGTTTATCGAAATTTGTAAGCTTAAACAAATAGATTGATTTCGAATACGTTTGGGGCTTTTGGGGTTTATTTAAACCACTAGTTAGATCGAGTTGGATCTCTAGAAGAATTCCCATTAGTTTGGAATAAATCTACTTGTCTCGAAAGCTAGAAATTCCCTCTCAATGGAGCGAATTCTCGATTTGCATCGATGTATCAATTAGTTAATTGAACGGCCACAGTATAATCGTACAAAACTTCGTTTATAGACTTAAGACAACAGGATTACGTACGAAATTAGTTCCTGTCAGTTCGAAATTTGTGGAAACTTTAATATTTCTAGTGACACCAAAGTTATTACTTGGTAATTTCCTTGAGAATTTCGTCGTATTACGAATCAAATCGAATTTCACGTATAATTTGTGTTGCATTAATTATTTATTGAATCGTCCATTGGAATTAATCAACTAATGTTCCAATTAATTATTCATTGATTCATTAAAAACGAATTTGTTGAAATTATCGTGACAATTTTACAAAGTGTACATTGATGATGTTATCGGGAAACTTCCAATTAAAATTTATAGATTTTGGAAGTTCACCAATATTGAAAATATAGTAGAAATGTATGATTTACAAACTAAATTTAACGTTTATTTTCCAGCATAATGGATACATTATACGTCTCACATCTGCACGGTTTTCCGAATTTAACACGACATAATGGAGAATCCTCGAATACGTTAAATGAAGAAAGCGTTTTATCGTTATTGATCGTCTTAGGTAGTAGTATATCGTTGGTGGGCCTCGTTTTTGCCTTTATCACCTACAGGTAAGTTATTTACACGATGTTTAATCGCTATTAAGTCGAAAATGAGCTTAAAATTAACGATTTTTGTGCTTTTGTATTTGAGAGACATAAAGCTGTATTGATTTTATGTAATTTTCTCTTTGAATTTTTTGCTAAATTATTACAGGAATGACAAGAAATGTGGGCTCCATTTAGCTGGCAATCCGTCAATTAATTTTAGGTCTCTTTAATTGCCGTTTGAGTTAAGTATTCAACAAAGTTTTTATCAAAAACTCCCGCATTTTGCAAGTAATTGACTTGCAAGGACATAATATGAAAAGTTTTAGAACATTCAGTTACTCTAAGTCGAAATTTCAGCTGAATTTGCTCATATTTTGGGAAAATTTCGCCCTTTCTCACCAACATTTACGATAACAAAATGTATTTTTAATCCGACTTACCCGAACGCTTCGTGCATTAAAACTTGCAGTTGTTGTTGTCGATAAAGCTCTCGATATAGTCGGCAATTCTAAGGCCCAGATGCAGCTGACAATTTGCTAATGGTTGAGCCATCACTTCCGATTGCAATAATCTCAACTTTATTTTCAACGAAAATATGGAAAACTAAAAGCAGCCACTATAAATTCCAAAAGGTCCACAAAGAAAAAGAAGCTTAATTAAACTAATCGGATTTGTTGAAATAAACAAGTTGAACGAATAAAATTTCCATTAACTTTCATAAATATTAAATAACTTGTCGTTTAAATGGATTGTTAATATCAACAATAAACAGCAGAAATTGTAGGGCGACACATTTAACGAATTACCACCCTTATTTTGTTCTAAGATGAGATTTACACCGAGCATTTGCAGCATCTTTCAACCGGGTTCAAGGGGATTCAAATTAAAAAACGCGCAGCATCTGGGAGGAATCTAAGGCAAAAAGCAACACGGTACAAATTTCGGGTTGTTTTCAAATCCATTTACTACAAACATCAAAAACCGGCCAACATTAAGCGTGACTTGTTGGACTAAAATCATTTTTGTGTACGTTCATTATTCTTAGGTCGCTTTTTGTTTGTTCACGATTAGAATTGCACGTTTTATTTTCGTTAGAACGCCTCCTAAAATCGTAAATCTCAGGTTTATTAGCGAGCACATTAAGAATTTTATAGTGCTTATTAAACTGTTGTTCCAATTAAATTCCAGGCATATTCAAAGGAGCCTCAAGTCAACAAAAACGCTACGCTACCGGATGTAAAATGGCAAGTTCGCGACTTATCTAATGCTCCATTATATACAATTACAAAAGTTATTTCCTTATCTTTATATCAAAAAAATCTTCAACAAGAAACCACCATTAATCATCGTCTTAAAATTTACATTCCATTAATATCGGGATAATAAACTTAATTGACCGATAGTAATTAATTAACCACCAGTCTTAGTTAATGTTAGTTTTATTATTGTATAAAATTTCAAAGGTGATAATAAAACCCCAAGAAACTATAATGGCACGAGAAACTTATAATTATACTTTCCTGCTTGTGCTACAATTAATTACACTTCTTTATTAGTTTCTAACTAGTACAGCGCATCCACCAAATTTACTCAAATTACTCTTCTCCGATAATTAACCGAAGAATTTGAAATTCCAGTTATCTTTCCAATTGGGCAAGTTTCCCGAAAACAAATCGAACTTTTGCCGAATTCTACAACAAAATTAAAAATTGACACTTTCTCTTTCAACAAAATCGAATCGCGTGAGAGACACTTGAATACGTTAACTGTCTTATCCTACCATCAACTTGTTATTTTTCGTGTTAAATGGATGGAAGTAATTAAAATTGCTTCGTTGGAAATTTGTATTCGACAAAAACTCTAAACAGGAAATAGGGCGAGATAAAAATCCAAACAATAATGAAAACTACCACTTGAAGAGGAAAGTTTGACGATTTTAACACTTAGTTGCGAATGGTAATTTTTTGTAATAACAAATTTTCACCATTAATAGTTTTTACAACCGAAACAAACCATTTAACACTGAAAGCTTGTTTCTATCGTACAAATTTCGAACGAAAATCGCCATTAAAACCCCAAACTAATAGATTTGGCGTCGATATAAGCTTCCTGTGGATGTATCGATCAAATTTTCGGTTTTATTCACCGTCAAACCTACACGAATCCACCGAAAAGATCCTTGAAAGATTGCTGATTTTGAAGTATTATTAAAATTTATGATCGTTATCATATATGGCGTTTGGCGTCTTTACCGAAACCCTTCAATTTGAATTTGAGATTCCATCTTCAATTCTAATAATCCACTGATAGATTCCAGTTAGAGTGTTCGTCTATAGGGTTGGAAAAACGATAAGTACACATGTACCATATTTGAGTTGTTAGTCCCTTGTGGATGTATTGAATTTCTATTCAATACGAAAAGATAAAGTAAAGAAACAGAATGGGTGGATGAATAATAGAAGAATTGAACAACGAATTGGCGATCGAACTAATCAAACCGGAAATCTTGCGACAATATTCCTTTCGTTGGCTTCATCAAACTTTAATTAGGCAAAACCGATATTTTATTCTAATTGTCGGACAAATTGACAATTATCAAGTTCAAGCCCTTAAACCCGACATACTGGTGTCAATGTCTCACAAATAATCTTCTACTCACCCCACTACTTACAGTTGTATTAATCTACCGAGTTTTACTAATCTATTTACAGATTGGATGTAAATTGGCAGTCTATCGAATTGATTTTCGAATTATCGCCAATATAAAACCTTCCAGCAATACTTTGGAATAATAAAAGACCTTCTAGCGTTGGTTATTTATTCATTCGACATTGATCTACGTTTAGAAGAGTTGAAATATTGGCACGTGTACCCCATTTTAAGATAATAGATTTGCCAACATTCACCGAAATAATCGTCGTCCTTTTGAATTACGTTCATAAAGGTAGACTGAATTGTATATTTGCCCCTTCTTAGTTTTGTTGTGTTATTAAACCAGGGTTGATGGTGTATTTCCGTGACTGAAAACCAACCTTGACATTGTTATAGATGGGAGAAAAATACAAATCGATTTTAATAACCAAAATGTACGGATTCAAAAACTTTCAAGAGAATTCTAAATAAGAACGTCGTGTAGGCGTAATGAGATTAAAGCCCCCAATTCAGTGTTAAGCTGATAGTCCACAATGTAGAATATTCAAGCGGATTGTTGTCTTCTAAACATTGTTAACCCTCTATTCCACTGATAACAACAAGATATAGAAAACATGGTGTAGCTGACAACAAATCCAACAAGTTTTCGGTATTTCTAACAAGATTCCAACCGTCATCATGCTAATTTAGGAAATCCCAATTAATTTTACTTACACTCGAAGGGTTGCAATTTGGAATGTTCCGACTATCTTCAACGAAATTCTATTGATTGTTTTAATTTTTATGAAGACTAGCGAAATTGCTGAACTAGCCGGTGCAATGCGGCTTCGATTCTTGTCACGATTATTCGTTCTATCGTTTCACAGTTCGGATATTCTGCGAAATTATTATCCAAAAATCTCCATCTAGAATACTCGAATGAAAAGTCGAGGAACTATTTGAATTATGAATAAATTACAATCATTTCGAGGGGTAATTTCTAATTACGGCTGCAGACTCGAGCTTTGTTAATTCTCATAAAAACCGTGTAGTTCTTCCACTACGATAACTTGTTTATTGTAATTACATTGAGATTTTTTACGTCTGAGAAGTTTCTTTATTAGATTTGTTGTCTCGAGTAGAAAATCTAATATTATTTTCCGCTTGTACGAAAATATATCCAATTGATACGAATTTTCGAGAGAAAAATCGCTGGAAATAAACCGTATTTTATTAAACTTGTAGTAATTAGAATTGTTAAATAGTTACAAAGTTAATCCAACAAAATGATAAATCCTTTGTTGTTAGTTCAGTTTTATTGAAACGATTCAAAGCAGATTAATTCTACTTTCAACCTTTGAGGATTCTCTTTGTTCCATTTTAGATAAACATTTCAATAATAGCGACTTTCCAATAATACTGCCCCTAGAAGATTTACTATCGTTTATTAAAATAACGCCAAGTCTATAAATCCGAACTTACAAACTTTCCGTCTCGCTTATCCAAAACTCACCTCCCATTACAACAATTGTCAAAGGATATTAAAGGATAACCGAGTTTAGTCGTATTCGTGTCTCTCCGTTCTCCATGAGCCGCAAACTTTCGCAAGTTATTAAAAGTTTTTCTATCAACCAAACATTCACTCCGTTACTGAAGTAATTTAACTGACAGACACGAGAAAATGACGCGAATCGAAAAGACGATTCAAAATTACACGATTTTCAACTTGTCCCGTCTTTCAGTCCAACGAATTAAAAAACCAACAATAATCCACGACAACTGTCGCTTTTCAAGATGATCAAAGATAGGACTAGCGTTTTCGTCGGGCCTTTATGTGCAGTGGTGCAAGATTAAGGGATGGTATCGTTTAAAATACGGGACATTTAAGTTGAGCCTACTGTGGGGGTTTTCAGCCAGTTGTTAAGTTCTCAAATATTAAACTTTATACAAGTTTTGAGAAGATACCAGAAACTCTAAGTTGTAATTCATGTAAATTATTTATTTTACATTAATACATCTCCTTGGCGGGTTTTATTAATGATCAAGGGTCAGATAACCGGAATTTTCAAGTTTCTGGAAAATTTCCAAGCCGTTTATAGTAATTCGTTTATTAGCTTTTATGTT
Organism: Hycleus phaleratus; assembly: GCA_013841185.1. Classification (NCBI taxonomy): domain Eukaryota; kingdom Metazoa; phylum Arthropoda; class Insecta; order Coleoptera; family Meloidae; genus Hycleus; species Hycleus phaleratus. Next base: position 8,998 of record JACDRP010000804.1, on the reverse strand, counting down.
GTTTAGAATTTAGCTAATATAGGTCGTTATAATAATAGAAAGTGGAGTTGGAATTCAAAATATCGTTTTCCTAAAGGATTGATTCGAAGATTACAAGATTTCTGTCTTTGTCCCTGTTATTCGCACCCCATAAATCTTTCATTGTTGTTAAATTGCTTTAATTATAATAAATTGTGATGTAAATTATTTGGGTGTAATTCTAATTGGTTACAATTTACTATGGTTTGAATTAAATTTATAACACGTTTTCGTTCCTTATCCTCATCCAGTTCGCTGTTCTTCTACTAAATACAAAATTTGGTTCAATAATGTCGTTGATTTGTTCATAATCCGCGAAATTTAACATTTATTGATGAATTTCTCGATGAAAAACAAGCATCCGGACTAAGCTACAGTGCGACGCAACCAAACTAAAATCCATATTCAGTTGTGTTAATTCGTCTATTTGTAAATGTACGAGACCAAAGTCATTAACAACATCGTAAATTTCTAGCATCACCACCACCAAATAAAAGCGACCTATTTTCAGCAATTTTAATTAGTTGATGTTTTTTAAGGCCAACGCGAAATGAGCGCGTTTCTAATTAAAAATTGTAACAACACTCGGGGTATGGTGGTTGTTTCAAGGAAGACGATTTGATTAATTAATTTCGGACGGTGGAAACGTCTGTGAATTTGCTTATTGTTCATTTCATTGTAATCCACACGAATAATTATTCTACCTAGCAATTTAGAACATACTCGTATAGTTTATCTGAAGGCGAACACGCACCAAAACTCAAGGTATTACAAGCACTCGAGAAACAACCGCATGCTGTTCGGTATTAAAGTCAACATTTAACTTGGCACATAATTGAATTCCTGTAAGAAGATTTGATTTAGCACTTGAAAGATTACAGTTGGTAATGTATTCAACACGGATAGGGCGCGAAGCTCGCGTTTCTTGCATCTTTAAATCGCGTCTTGATGCAATTAAGCGTTGTCGTAATTCAAAAACGTATTGATAACATTTTTAATTGGTTTTGTTTGGGGAAAAATCCGGACAATATCGCCGAGCTTCATTAAAATCAGATGCGGTAAATATTGACCGGAAATATTGTCAAAGCTACCAAATTTCCAATTCAATGGCCTAAACTAACGACCAATATCCATAGAGAGTTGGCTGGATTATTTGTACAATTTTTATCAAATTTACACAACAGATCTCTATAATAGTGGTCGGGTTTACTGGACCCTACCACATAATTGATTGTTCGTAGCAGATGCTACCGTTGAATTGTTAGTTAACTGGAATGCTTAAGTATCTTATTAGTAGTTTAACGTAACCTGTGTACGATAACATCGAATTATTGTGCGGTGGGATTTCCGTTTTACTTCGATTTTGCTGTAAGTTTTGCGCTTCTGTCAGGCAATAAATAACTCTCGATACTTGTAAATTGTCGAAAAACTCGATCAAAAGTCGGAGATTTCCGACATTTCGCAGAAATTTGAGTTAAGGGACCGAGTTACAACTCGCCTAATAATTTCGCCTTTAATTTGATACTTAAGGGTGCGGTTTAGTTAAATAGAGCTGATTCAAAACTGAACAACTTTTTTATTTTCCAACGGATTTCAATGTTCTAAACGGTATTTGAAAGGGCATTTCAAGAAGAAGAGAAGTACGTATCTGATTTTTCAAATTCGGATGTAATCTGGAGTTACAGAAGGAAATATAAAAGCATATTTTTTAACATTTTTTATAGTTTTTTTTTATATTTTCCCTCATAACTGGACAAATATTGCTTATTTTCGAATGAATTTCACACAACATGTGGCAAATTAAAAGCGCTTTCCGAATCTGTCAGAACTTTTCCGATCGCGTTGTTAATTTTCCGGAAAATTGATGAAAAATTTAGAGATACTAATTTCATTTTTTACGTAGAGTTTTAAACTTAGAGGGCTCGTTTGAAAGCTAATCAATAGCAGATTATTTGGAGAATAGTTTGAGATTGAAATTCGGAAAATTTACTGGAAATTTATGGTGGAGAAATGTGATGAATTTTCCCCTATTATTTTTATCTTTTAAAATTGATTATTTTTGTATAAAGTGTATTGCAATTTATAGATTATTTCATTATCTTTCCGGTTAAAGGAACACCTGATTCTCGTTAAAAAGGGCAATTCTACAACAAGAAAATAAACCAGATTTACTGACAGTAGTAACATCATTTTAAAGTCTGTAGAATCGTTTACGAATTGGAAAAAGCTTGCGCAAAACAATTATGTTTATCAGGTAAAAATTGCAATGAATTTTCCAGAATTTTCAGAGAATGGATTTTTCTAATATGTAAATGTCTTCGCATAAGTATAGGCTTTCAGAAAGTACTTTGTCTAGAATTCTATAGATAAAATTGTATCCGAAACCATCCTTCAAAAACTAACAAGCTTATCGAAAAAGTTCTTGCACATTTAGAAAGCGCTTTTAATTTACTACACAGAGCAGCCGGAATCACTGAAAAATAAGTATTATTGGCCAAGTTACAAGGGAAAATATCAAAAAGTATAAGAAGAAATTTTCGCTGTAATTTAGAATTTCCTCAAAAATTTCCTTTTTGTAGACTAAAAATGCCTGTTTCAACGAAATTTCACCTGTCGTTTCAAATATTGAATTAAGGGCGAAATCACCAATCGAAGATCCTCTTTTGGCCGTTTGATAAACTGATCTACCGGATTTTCCAACAACCGTCCACCATTCAAACAATTCCCATTTTATTCGACGACACGTGAGAAAAATGATAATATTTCCCCATGTTGTTTCGTTGTTTGCCCCATAAAAGGCGAACAAAAGCGAGCATCATAATTTTATTTATTCCACCTTTTGTTCTTTTCACTTTTAAACTGACTGGAAAATTACAATTTTCCCTATAACCAGATTCAAATTGCTGAAACTTGCCCGTTTACTATCAATATTAAATTATCTGTAATTTTTTATGTAAGTTTTCCCACTCGAAACTAATATTAGTGGAAAGTTTTCATGAAAATTCCATCGTCCTTTACGGCAGATTCCTAATTTCTGTACATGATCATTAGGAGAATTGCGCTAACCAAAAAAAATAGCTGCTGTAGGAAAATTACAACAAAAACATGTACGCTGATTGAAATAAAAACATCTCTAGAGCATCATTAGGGATTTGCTATTGTTTAACATCATTTAAAAAGAACACAAACTGGCGAACAATTTGAAATGGGCGATTTTTAATGAAAAGAATCTCTATACGACTGATGAGATGAATGAAAAGATATACAACGATGAATCCGGCTTGGAAAATCGACTGAAAACTCCCATCGGACAGATGTTGCAAACAAATAAAAAAGAGACGTCATTGTAAATTGAAAACTCACAGTACATTGTTTTCTCGATTTTATTTGAATGTCGGTATAATGAAGTTTGTAGAGAGCCGTTGATACGATGGAATGATTCGAGTCTAGACACATTTTCTTGCTTTGTAGACTCTTGAAAAACGTTCGTATTGTTGACAGTGTAATTCGCAAAACACGACCACCAAAATCGGCGTAATTGGAGTGAAAACAACATGCGGGGGCAAATATCCAGCGAGAATATGGAAAGTTTCAAAAATAATAAAAACCACCGAACCGGCACACCTGTTTACTTAAATTGTATTCCGATAGTTTGGAATACGAATTGGGAGCAGTACAAGAAATAACGTCAAGAAGAACGACTTGAAGACGATAAATTTTTCCACTTAACTGCTGAACTTTTTCCCGTTTCATTGTAATCTATTTGGAACAACGATGGAACAATTTCAGTCACGTTTCGGACAAAGAATTGAGTTTATCTAGCCGTGTATTTGTTTGTTCTTCCGTATCACTACACGTCTATTCGAACGTATCTATGAGCAGTTGTAGGCTAAGATAAAACCAACATAGTTCACTAACAAACAGTCAACTTATATTGTAAAGTAAACAATTACGCCCAACAATGCAAACTAATCAACCCTAATTCCAGTGTCACTTAAGAAATACTACCGACCTACAAATTTCCTGTTGTTCGCATTTCAATTGCCGAGCCCCATATTTCTTTCAACAGTTTGGTAGAAAATGGGGTGAATTATCTGGTGATTATACAGAAATAACAGCAGAAACCCCCGATCTCATCGTTTATTCAAATACAGTCTTCTACATACGAAAATAACGACACGGTCTCGAAAAGTCAGATTGGCAGACGTATTCTTCACAGACTCTCAAGAGGCTTTGAAAAATACGTACCTGGCGGTTATGTTGAGATAAAAGTTTGTACCACAAAGTTTCAACTCTGATTAATTCGTATTCTCTACCGAAAAAAACACAAGTCGAGGATACTTTGGACGTTTTAAAATTGAAGTTTTTCTATGTTGTTTAAAATGGTCGAAAGTTGAGACATAATTGCGATAAAATCGTCCTTCCGGTCTCGATTGATGTTCGGGTAATTTAAGCGTAAGGCTCTGAAGGATAACGAAATTAAACTATTAAATGTTAAATTACAACGATCCTATTTCATGGTCATTACATCGCAACTTTATTACGATCGAGTGTAAGTGAACTTTAGAAAATAATTAAGCGTCTACTTCACTATCTACAAGTAACTTGAGTGTTGATTTAATTATCTAAGAACGAACTAGAATCGATTCAATTGCATTGAAATTTGTTAGTGTTATTTAAAATTCCCCACTATTATCCTGTCTAGATGGCATTTGAGTATGCATTTCATCGATTGAACGAATTTATTCCGCATCTTCTATGTATACTTTGCGAATTTTTTGCAATACACTCCACCATTATCCGCAGAAATTCAATTTCCAATACCGACTACATATTGTACGTCGAAACGATAACAGTAGATGGAAGATCTAATTGTATTTAACGTTAAAATAAAATTAAAATAGATAAGTGCCGACAAGAGGAACAACGGAAGAAAATTGAAATGAGAGTAGATAATTACGAACGTTGATGATAACGAAGCGCAATTAAATTGCCATTTTCCCACCTTAAATATTGATTAACAACAACGAGTTTTCAATAATTTCTCATTAATATCGATAATGTAAAAATAATCGATAATATCGTTAAAAAATCGTTCTCTCCAACAGACTAATTGAATAAAATCGATCGGAAACTAGCGATTTGTACTAAAAGCTTCCATCACTCTAATTAACAACCTTGCAACTCTATTTCTTTTTCATTTTACAGCTTATTCTCAGATCTACGCAATCTTTCTGGGACGACCCTAATGAATCTATTGGCAGCCCTGTTTATGACACAACTCCTGTATGTAATTGGGGTCGGTGGTGTTCCGGTGAGTAGTTTTGTTTTTAATTTAAAAAATTTCTAATAAACGAAATTCCACCTAAATCTAAACATCCCTTGGGTCCTCTTTGTTCTACAAAATCGGCTTACATACATACAATTTCCAAACAATACAGTGAGAAATAAGAACAATAATTCACCGACATAACAACAATAGTAAGATCTTCTAGAATTTCTAATATAATCTCAGTTTCAGTTATACAAACTAAACGATGTCTTATAATAATAGGGAAGCAGATTTTGGATTAATTGTAATGAAATGGAGTGGTTTCCTCTTTAGTTTACAAAGCGCCTGAAACGATCCGTTTATATATAAACAGTATCAATAGAATCAAGTTTGAATAGTACTGATAAGTGTATATCTTCAGTTGTAGCCATTCTATAACCATACAATTGGCTACAAAACAATGAAGGTGGAATTTTTTTATAGATGTTTCAAATATTCTAAAACCATTTTAATGTCAATTACACACAAACTATTCATTGTATTCTAACGATATCAAATTAACAATTCATCTATTGTTCAATAGCGATAAGCCGAGTAGATTTATTATTAGTTAAACAATTATACAATAATTGATACTTTAAGAAGGTGTAAAAATGGTGGATGCGCCGGGCGAATCCTACTTTAATTTAGATAAATCGATTAGATTTTTATTCTAAATTTACAATTAAACTCAAACATTCTTTTCTAAGACGATAATTCATTACCAAATTGATGAGTTAGGGGCCGAAATTGGGCCCTAAAATGGACTAGAAGCGTCCTCTTCAAACGGCAAATTTCACCAAACAACCGACTTCAAGTCTGATCTCAAACCCGAAAATCCCCTTTAAAAGCAACTGAAGTATCTTACGGTTTAATGAAAACAACACTTAAATATTAAAAATTTACTGGAAACCTGGCAATTTTCCGTTTATTCCCATGTTTCGTTAAATAACTCTTGTTTCCGTATTTAGATAGAATCATTGCTCGTTAGAAGGCCCAAAGTAAGAATTGTGCGAAAAATCCTGAAATTTCGCTATTTATACCAGCAAATATGCTGATTAGCTAGCTTATTTACAATCATTCTCACTCCTAATATGGCAACAAAATTGTGTTTATAATTTACAACTTTGTTACAAGGCAAGTTCGTCAAATATTTGCGTTAACTTGGAGATTCTCCACCACCCTCTAGTAAACTTGAACCGGATTGAGTTAGACAACTTTTGGGACTTTTTCTAAATGGAATTCTGCGGTAACGGATATAATGAATAATCAAAATCAACAAGCCGTTAAAAATTCTTCCCTAATGCAGATTTCGTTTCTTGTAACGATCTTTCTACGACCTTATACGATTAATCGATTTACGGTGATAATCCCATGTAATTCCGGCATGTTTTTTTGTAATTTATCATATTAGTCCATACTTGTGTCAAGTTATATGTCAAGGATTAGGCTCGAAAGTGATGCAGTGCGGATATAGCTGTGTAACGAATAGCCATAAATTTAGATATTCTCAATGTATTAAGGGTAGGTGTATTGTACGTGTACGGAATTGTGTTAAATATTTGGATGGAATAACATGACAAAACCATTAGACGACGATAGAAACTAGACACGGTGTCACCGAAAACGTAATAATCTACAAAGATAAACGACAATAAACAAAGCCATTTACAGTGAGGAAAAATAATTAAACCTCCACTGCCACTTCTAGAGAATCAACTGGGAATTTCTCAAATATTTACAATTACTGTTTCAATTGGAATAAATTATCTTAGTTATTTGTAAATAATGTAAACAACTTTCATTTCAATATTTGAAATATTTGAAAATTGGTTTGCCCAATCTTTATCGACAGTTGGTTAATTTCTAAAGTTACAACTCCACTTGTTCTGTTTGTGTTCCAAGGAGGGTCTAATCAAGACTAATCTCTCGGCGAAATTGGTACTTTGAAACTAAAAGCCACTCGAAATGAGTAAAAGATTCAACGCAACTATATTTTATTAGAATTGTTTATTTCTTGCATGAAGAATTCTATTGTTCCGGTATTATTAAAAATTACAAAAGATGTTTGTGTTTATTCTATTTTTCCTGTTTATATTTTGTATAAAACAAATATTGTTGAATTTTATAAATAAATGGGATTATTTGAATGTTTGTAATCTTACCGTTTACGAGGGTTCTTCTAGAAAAGATCAACCGAAACTGCCAGTTGTTCGCCTGAGGTTAAAAACGTTTGATAACTTTAGTTGCGTAATCTTCTCATATCATCAACGTTCACGAATTTGGCGATAACCACTATCTGATAATTGCCTTAAGCGATTATTTGAATCGATAAAAGTATGTGGAAAATTTAACAAAATCTATTCAACCAATATCCGCATTGAAATTTAACAACAATAACCAATTTATAACCATTTGTTCTAATTGTAACGTTAATTTAAATAATCAATTACGGTCTGTTTAGATGTTTACTTTGTTGCGTTGCTAGCCTGATAATGGACAGTGGTTTTTTTTCCTTTTCCCCTTATCAACGTCGACAATAAATGAGCAGCTATGAATATTAAAGACAAATTGAATGCGTCGAGTAATAACAAAAAGGCACGTATAGATAATGAGCCATAAAATGAATATTATACAGAGTTCCCCTTTATTATATCAGATCAAAGTAAATATTCTACGAATAACGGTGAAATTTCGGATGAGAAATGAATTCTAAATGAGCAAAAAACTTACGTTTCCGCTTAGGATCGAATTGAGGACCTTCCGCGTGTTAAGCGGACGTGATAACCTCAGAAACTTGACTCTTATACCAACAGAATTACTACAACACAGTCTAATTTATTAGATGTTTTAGATGAAGGTAAATTAACCGGTGAATAAGCGAAAGCGACAAGGTTTGGTCACTAATCTGCGGATGAAACTGACTAATCTGAGAAGAGTCCTGGTGGTTATGATAAAACGAAATGTAAAATTTTAAGCTTCAATTCGTGTAAATCTTCTCCTTCCGTTTAAAAATCGCTTCATAAAGCTGAATTCGAATACTTAAAGCTTTCGTTCAGCAATTCCTGCAAGCTCAATTGGCCAAAACGTGGCTACAGTTGTTTCTGCCCAGGCTCGGAAGGAAACTTGACTCTGCCATTACTTGCAGAATTGCGCGAGCACCTGGATTGTTTATTCTATTCAAAGAAGAATTTAAAAATCCACCTTCAATGTCTTTGAACTTGAAATTGCATAAAAATCCAGTACAGAACTTTAACCAAAAAAATCCTTCCAATTGATGGAAATTTTCACCTTCGAAAATCTCTGAACAAATTTAAGTTTGCACCCTCACAAGCTCTTGCTCAGCAATTCCTGCAAAACTGGCCAAAAAATGACTAAAATTATTTTCTACTCAGGCTCGAATTGAGGACATCCTGCGTCTTAGGCGGATGTGATAACCACTACACCACGAAAACTTAATTTATTTAATAATATATAATAAACGGCTCAGATTTTAATTATTGTGTTTTTATAAAATTCTCCAACAATGCGAATTCATTAATTATAAAATTTTGGAAGGTTTCTTTGAACTACACAATGTGCACAAATTTAGTAGATTTCATTAAATTTGTATCATTAAAATTTCAGGATATTCTTTGATAAACACTCACTTATAACAAGAAGAATTTT
>JACDRP010000803.1:0-22507 GCA_013841185.1 Hycleus phaleratus | reverse complement strand
GTTAAAATAACTTTACTAAGATTTTTAACTCCGAAACTCAAATTTTGACCATGTTTACTCGTATTAAGTTGAACATTTTGAATAAAATAATTTATTTTACTCTAAAATAATCAAAATATAAAAAGAAATACTCACTCAAACTGAACAAATAATTTACCACTTCTTCAAAATAGTGGAATAAATAAACAGAGATAAGACTGACAATCAAATTTGGACTTGTAGGGTTAATAAATACTAACAATGGATGAGGAATGTGGTTATACCAACCCAATTCAAAATTTTCACCTGGACTAATAGAAATGGGCAATTTTAGATTTCGCGCTCATCGAAAATGGGTTAATAACAAAACTTTCCAGATGTTGCTAGGAGCTAATTTCTTATCTCACAATTCCTAATTTGGTTAGCCATTTGTATTCGTGTGTTTGCTGTGTCCTGTTGTTCCAGTATTTTTTTAAATTGACGAATTATTTGTACAAGTACTTCTTTTCTTAGCGTAATTTCTAAAAATTGGCCCTAATGTAACCCATTTCCAAACAAGCTTTGACTCGCGAAAAGCTACTTATTGTTAGATGTCCTCTTCAAATCCATCTAAGAATTTTTTCATTTTTTTTTAAATAAATAATGGGAAAACTCTACCACTCTCCATAAATAATTCAGACTCCCTGTATATGGGAAAAAGATTAAAACGTAGTTGAAAATTTGGGAAAAAATCTGAAAAAATTCTTTTGGCATTTTGATCTATTTGAAATCATTGTTCTGCAGCCCCTTTTCGTCAAAAATTTTATGAACTTTACAATAGTTTTATTGTTATGTGAAAACCCAAGAACCTAGGAACTTTTTACTAGGAAAATTGCATGAGAAACAAGCTCACGGTAGGTTTACGCACATTTGGAAAGACATTCGCCCGTGAATGTATGTAGATGCGGACTAAGCCCATTTTAAGGCAAAAATCGTGCTAAAAGGAGACTAATTGTAAGTATGAGAAGAGAAGCCGGGCTTAAGTCGTCAAGAGAATCGGGTTTCTAGCCATTTTTTGTCTGTTTTTAAGAATATTCACTTGTACATTGGGTTCGGGCACGATTTTGAACTTTTTTGTAAGTCGTTGAGAATCTTTTTTGAAGTTGAGTTATAGTTTTGCAAAAGCATCAGTTTTCAACAAGTACTACAATTATTTATTATTTGTTAAAATTTACCTCTGAGTTCAAAGGATTTTCTTCTTAAATCATTTTGTACCAAATTTTGGCCCTTTTATCATCAGTTTTTACTCAATTTTATTTTTGCAATTGATCGACTACAAAATGACCAACAATTTTTTTCGATTTTTCCTAAATATTTCAACAATATTTGCCTCTGTATAAGCTTTCAAAAACTGCAATATTCAACTATCTTCAAGACAGTGCAAAAAACTACCCAGCCAATGGTAACTTTCTTGGATATTCAGAAGACTCACCACAAACAAATTAAAATAGGTTGAGTTATAGGGGAAAATATAAAAAACACAAACTCTTAGAGTTTCAAAATTTCCACAAAATTTTCTAAGACGGAAAGTACCATGCCTTGCAGCTTAATATGTTTTTTCCAACGAGACACTGCCCTTGATTTTAGACTGAAAACTAAGAAAGAAATCGTTGATTAAAGATGCCTCTTTATTTTTCATTCTAGAAACAAGTATTAAGGCTCGCTGGAACAAGCACCTAAACTCCAGTTCATAGATTTCCAATTTTTTCCTCAATTTAACCAAGTCTAATTTACTATCGATCAAACAAACAAATCAATATAAATTAATCATGGGGACAATGTAAAAAACACAAGCTTCTAGATTTTCGATTATTCCTCCGAATTTCCCCTGAACTTTCCAAAAGGTAAAACGTCAAACTCTGCAGCTTGAAGTGGTCTCCCCAACGAGCCATAATACTTGTTTTGTGAGTTAAAAATAACGGAGAAATCCTCGATCAAAAATTTCACTTTTTTCATAGTTGTAACCACTTAATCAATAATAAAATTTACACGTTTCGTCATCTCTTTAACTTTATTCTCCATCGTTGCCAATTCTCGATTAACTTTCTCAATTTTACGATCAATCTCCTCTAAATCAACTTTACAATTTTGCAATTGTCGTTTACGATCCTCCAATGAAATCTCTTGTAGTGCATGTAAAACTTCATCACGTCTACGTATCAAATTATTCGTTAATAAATTCTCTAATTTATTCTTTTCAGCTTCTAATTTCATACGTGTACTGAATGCTTCTTTATTCTCTTTTTGTAAACGTTGAATATCATCATTTAATGAATCAACTTCAGCTTGATCAGCAAATGATAATTGCGACAATAATTCTTGATGTAATTCACTTTCTAACCCTTCTTTTGTTGATTGCATAGCTTCTAAACTGGATTTGCATTGTTGTAATGAACGTTCTTTCGGTGTACGGAAACGTTCAATATTCGATAATTCTTCACGCATCAGGCGCAATTCACCTTTCACTTTATCATAAATCCCTTTAGCTTTACTGTTTTTCGTTTCAGTTTTCTGCATATCTGATACAATACTATTGATTGATGCTTCCGTTTGTTGTAATTCATCTCGTAATAATTTCAATTCTTCTTCGCATTGTTTGATTTGTTGTATGGTTTCGCTACGTGTTTTCTGCATTTCTAAACGTGAACGATTCGAATTGAAATAACCACCGGTTAATGAGCCTTTCGATGATACTTGATCACCTTCTAAAGTTACACAATCTAAGCCTGTGGTTCGAGCTAATTTTGTTGCAACATCCAAATTACGACAAATTAACGTTTTACCAAATAGATAACGCATTGCTTTATCGTATTTGGGGTCATAATGCAATTTGGAAACCATCGCGATAGCGTCCTAAATAGAAATTATAATAATTCATAAAAATTTTTAGACAAATCAACTAGCCGAAGTTAATCGAAATGTTCGATTTTGATGATGTTTGGTATACCCGATGGTGGATTTAAAACTACGAAATGTAATTAATTAAATTGCCTTGAAATATACAAACCTCACACTATCCCTATGTTAGATAGAGTACAATAAACACATTTTGAAGGGCCAAGAAGACAAAAAAAAGGCTAAAACTGAGCAAAATTGATAACCAGTAGTTGAGTAGTGACTTAGCGTAGTTATATTGTCAAGAATTGATTATTTTCTTATCATAAACACATTAAACCAATAGGCTTAGTTTTTCGGGCCTTATATGCGGTTTAAAGATTTCAAGGAAATTTAAAGATAAGTCCTATTTGTTAGTTGATAAGCGATTCGAAAAATATTTTAAGCATTTGAAGGGAGGCTCCCAGAGAATATTCTAACAAAAGTTCGACTCCGTAGCTCATCGACAAGTCGGCCAAAAAGCGCTTGTTTTGGACATTTTGTCATGAGAGCTTCTAATAAGCTTGCAACTAATCGGGAAGTGGATCAAAGATTCGTGAACAAATAGTAGGACTTGCCTTTAAATTATATGAAGTGTTTCATCTAAATGTTCCTAGTTCTAATGGCAGCTTTTAATAATTGCAGAAAGATTACAAAAATATATGTACAAAGATGTGAGGGGTAATCTCTAGGAAACACGTTAGCAAAATTAGAGCTTGGTAGATCACTAGAAAATCAGTAAAAAAAAACTGCTTTAATCAAATAATGGTGCGACTTTCACTTACCGAAAATGCACATAAAACAATTGAGTATAACTAGAAGATTTTTTCGAAGTAGTTTTTCTTTCGTCTCTCAGCAATGAATACTGGAAGAATGCGAAGATTTGCTCTGTGAGATCGATCGTAAATGAATGAATTTGTTTACCGCTTGTCTCTTGATGTACCTTTTATGTTGTTTTGTAACTTCTGCTAAGCTTTATAAGCATAAAATCGAATCGATGGAATTGAAAAAAGTTCCAAAATACATTGAACATCAATGGTTTAAAAAACAAACAAGCTTAAGTATTATAAACATCAAGAGAGAAATAGAAAGCAGTGATAAATGATCATTAATTAATGATCGATTTCTGAATGGAAGTTTTCCAGAGTTTATTCAAGGAAAATCAAAAAAAGGAATTTTGGAAGGACTTTCTATTCATTCTTGGTTGATGAAAAATGTGATATAGTCAGATCGAAGCGGCCTTTATTCAATTTCCCAATAAGCTACGAGGTTTTAATTTGCTAAAATGTTCCTTAAGAATCCTTGAAATAATTTTCAAAATTAACAAGAATTGCCATAATAACCAGGAATATTTAAATGAAACACACGGTATACCGAAATTCTAAAAATAATTTACGTAACCAAAATTTACCCTTAAAGTTACAAACCTCAAGATCAATTTCCAGAATAACTGACAAAAATGCAAAAAATCCTCGAACAGGTAAATGGTTTTTTTTTGATTTTTTACAATATTTCCATATAAATTTTCATGTCGCTACCTATATTGTAATATAAAGCAGAAAATTGAAAAACCCATTAAAATGGCTTCTAACCGTCTACAACTTCTACTCCCAACAAGATATTTAAAATTGATTATCGTCGCCTTATAACCCTTACAAATGTCTTTTATTTAGTTTTTGAATCACTAAACATTTTTAAATCGTTTCAGAGATTTTGCAGGAATATTATATTCGAATATAGACACCAAAAACGTCAAAACATGCAATCCTTAAAGTAGAATTAAGTGCCTATAGCGTGTGGATCATTGAAAATTATAAAGCTCTATTAGTTAAGGATCTGTAAGGGTAGGAAGACAGAAAACATTCAAGCAAAAGTTGGATTTCGTAGCTCAATTCTTAGCATTTTTTCACGCCATAGTGGAAAAAATTAAAACAATAACTGTACGAAGAATTTTGAGTCATTTTTAATTGTTTTATGTGTACAGTTGATTGAGGAAAATTGCGACATTACCCAAAGAAAGCATTTGAAACCAACTTCCCGATGCTCTACCAAGTCCTTATTTTGCTGAAATATTCCCCATATAAATCCTCAAAATATTTTTTGAAACGCTCGGCAACTAATTAGACTTATCTTTAAAATATATCGCGTTTCATTTACATGATCCTAATTCTTATGGAAATACAAATAGTTTTATGAGCGTTTTGAAGAATATTTTGAAGATTTTTACCAAAATTTGAACGCCGTAGTTCATCAGCAAACTCTTGTATTAGATTTTCGAAACCGAGCAGACATCAAGGACTCAAATATGCGTCCTATATAATTTTTCTTCCTTTTTTCTCCACTGCTTTCTAGAGCAAACGTGAAACATTTTATGTTTCTCGTTCTATAAAACCGCGACATCGTGAGAAACGAACCTTTTTTTAACCAACTTCCCTATGAGCTACAGAGTATAAATTTTGCTCAAATAATCAAATACTAGGCGTTTTTGCAATAAGAACTAGCAGCATTTAAATGAAACAGGCGATATACTTTTTAACGAACCACTTTATATATCAAAAATCATCAAAACCGGTAAATTAGACCGCAGGTGGTTGATCAATTGTTAAGAAACAGTTAGAAACTTACCGAATCATTCGGGTAGGCAATATCGCGTACATTTAACCGATTCAACGGCATAAATGTCACTTCACCGGGTAGTTTTTGACGATTCATCTCCTTTAATATTTGCGTACCAACTTTATCGGAATCGATGACATGATGAAATAGACGATTACCAGCGGTAACTTCAACAGCTGTATAAATACTTTTTTCACAATCAAAATTCTCAATAACTAAACCATAATAAGAACGTGCAATTTCAGCTTCACGTCCACCACGTTGTATGAATGTATCTAAGACTTTACGTACACTATCACGGCCATTTAATATCGGTTTACCGGCCATTGAACGTAATTGTTGATCAGCTTTAGCTAAATCTTCTTTTAATGCTGATAAATTTTGTTGTACGTTGTTCTCTTTACGCCATAATTCACTAGAATTTTATGAAAATTGTAAGTAATTTAATTGCAGATTTGACATCATCTCTGTTTCCAACCGGCGCTTGAAAAATGCCAGTTTTTAATGCTTTTCAATTGATTTAAATTATTCAAAAGGTGTTGGAACGAATATTTCAAAAAAACATGAAATAACGATGGAAAATTCCAGGTGAATTTTGAGTACTAGAGAAGAATAGAAAAGCACAGTTTTTGTCTTTATTTTTTATACAGATTTTAGTTTTTATATAGCTTTTTTGATTTATTAACAGAATAGAAAGATTTTAATGAGTATCTGACGTCAGTTTTTAAAAATTAAACAATGTTGAATGGAAATTTTCAATTTTTAAGAACTAGGAGTTAGTTGAACACAATACTACCTTTTTGGAAAAAATATCTGCTTGTAAAAAAAAAAAAAACAAAAATTTGAGAATATTGAAAAACTTCAAAGGCTGTCACTGGCGTTTAGAAAACTTATTGCTTGAAGTCGACAGTTTAGAAAGGCGTGATATTTATCAAAATATTACAATTTTCTACTTGCATAGTAGAATACTTTCAATATGAAGAAATTTTTTACCAAAATCTTCAAATTTTGAACTGAAAGTACTACATTTTTTTATTAAAATGTTCAAATTTTGGAGTAAGTAAACGTGTTAACTTCTTCAAAAATTTCTAAGCTACTAGAATATAGTCAAAGTAAAACAAACTTTTTCATTAAAATCTTCAAATTTTGGACTAAAAGAACTAAAAAAAATTCTACTAGGATCAAATGAATCAAAACTTCTCAACGGAAGGCAAAATTTCTTATATAAAAAGCTTAAAGGGCATTTTTTCTCACACTTTTGATTATAACCATATTGTTAGCCAAGCGAAAATATTAGAAATTACAAGAAATTGCAATAAAATAGATGCTCCGACAAAATATTTGAAAAAATTGCGTTCCTGTTGTAGATTTTTTTAAATTTTCATGTGGGAAATTTCGAGTAATTTTGATGTATTTAACTCTAATAGAAATTTTTGGGAAATTTAGCACTTTTAGTGAAAAAGTTTCCTTTATTTTAAACATATTTCAGCATTCTAGATAATTCTAGATAACCAAAATTACAAAAAAGGAGCACTATTATTACTAAATGTAAATTTTTGGGAAGTTTTGTCTAATTTTGAAAATATTTGGACAAACTTTCGAAATATTACAGTCATTCCAAAATTTTGAAGTACTGTATTTTTGATTAAAATCTTCAAATTTTAGACTGAAGGTGCTAAATTTTTCAAAAATTAATAAAATACTACTCGAAGTAAAACAAATTTTTCCAAACGAGGTGAAATGTGTCATTTGGTTACGACCTTATGGATCGGAACAGCTTTTCCGAAGTAAATTTACAAGGCACTTGTTATCAAAATGTTTTTAGATCAGGATCGAAACTAACACTCAGGCTACTTGTGTAATGATGCCTAAGGAAAAGCTGCGCAAAATGAGGCAATTTACAACTCTTTAAAATCAATTTTTGAGCCTGGGTTGATGAATTCTTGGAAATTAATTAATCATAAAAAATCTATTGAGTTTTAGAGTTTGTTCTTGGAGTTGGAGTTTTGACTTTTAAACTAAGATTTTCTAAAATATAATGCTTAATAATTTCATTATCGAGTTGTTAAAAATTAGAAAAATTTGGAAATTAAACTGAAATTCTTGAATTAAATTCTTTAGTTTTCTAATCAAATATAGTTCTTTTTGTATTTGAATCCACAGGGCCTAAATTGTGATATTTTTGTTCGGTTCCCATTTTACCACAAAAAAAATTAAGTTGGTTTAAAATCAAGTGGTCAAAACTCTTCGTACTGAGACAAAAGTGCTACTTTTTTTAAATTTTGATTATGATAACCAAGAGTGCTACAATATTTACAAAAATGAAATAAAATTTTACATTCAAATTTTCAAATTTTGACCCAATTGCATAATTTTCCGAAACTGTTTCAATTGTATCAAAAGTGTCTCTTTTAAATTTTGATTAACATTACATCAAGTGGTGAATTATTTTCAAAATTAAGCAAATATCAAAATATTGCAATGCTGTACAAATTTCGATTATAACCATTTATAATATCGGAATATTTCCAAAATAAAACCAAATTTTTCTCTAAAATTTTCAAATTTTAGACCAAAAGTGCTAAATTTTTGAAATTTTTGTATTGGAATCGAATAAACTTAAATTTCTCAATAGAATCTTGAAATTTTGAACTAACTTTGTAATTTTTATAGTGAAAAATTTAGAATTTTTTTTTTTTTAATATTCCGATACTCTTGGCCCATATTTTGTAACATTATTTACTGAAACTATTCAATATTCGCTAACTTTTAGGTTTTTTCTTTGCAAAAAATTAATTTTTTAAAAGAATAATAATTGTTGTGTTCAATTAACTTTGAATTCTTGAAACAACTAGATTTGCATTAAAATTGCACAATTTTTAAAAGACAATAGACAACCAAGGCGTTCCCCTTCAAAGCTTTATAAGAATTATTTCAATCTATTAATAAATGAAAAATTGATAGTGAACTCCTTATTACACCCCATATTTCCTAGGACCACCGGGTAAAAAATTCTAAAAAAATGCAACAAAAAAGATACTTCTACATTCTCCCCAATAACTCAAAAGTCAACTGAAATCGAAAATGCTCTCTCATGTCCCCAATTCTGCTCGAATCATTTATATCGATTTAAAAACTGGGGAGAAATCGCTTATTAAATATTGAAATTTTTCAAAAAATTGATAATGTAGGCATGATATAAAAACAACTCACTTTCTAGTCGATTGACACTGATCCTTCTTCTTTTTCAAATCATAACACTGTTTATTATGTTCATCAATTAAAACTTTCTGCCTTTCCAATTCTTGACTTTGTTCCTCGATTTTCTTTGTCAATTCAACAGTTTTAGCAGCATCACGTTTCAAATCCGTCTCTAATTTATCGCGATGTTCACGTTTATCTTTCAATTGCTTATTTAAAGATCTACAAACAAAATTTAAAATCATCAAATCGTGCAAATAATTTAACAAAATTTACTTTAATTCGTTCTGAATCCATCGATCTCGATCATCTTTCGATGTAAATTGACTACCACGTCCCTGTTTTGCATACAACTCTTTACGTTTTTGTTCTTTCAATGCTAATTCCCTTGTACACTCCTCTTCACGTTTCTTCATTGCTTCATATTGTGGTTTGACTTTTTCCAATTCAGCTTCTTTCTCTTTGATTGATTGTTGTAAACGTGCCAATTCATTTTCAGCACGTTCTTTCGATTTATTATCACCTAAAACTTCTTCAGATAAATCTTTTATTGTTAAATCTAATTTGGCCTTTTCTTTTATTAAATGTTGTTGATCATTTGTTAAAATATCACGTTCTTCTTTTAATGATGCTACTTCCTTTTTGGTTTCTTTAACTTTTTTCGTAAAGGTTTTTATATTATCTTGGGCTTTCTTTAAATTCGATGCTAATTTCTCTTGTTCTGTTCCAGATTCGTTACGCTGTTTCTCCAACTGTAATTCAAACAAAAATTAAATTGAATAGTTACTTTTCCAACGTTAGAAATGATATCTTTGATTCCGTTAACATCTACTGATAATTAAGCTGGTAAATTAGTTAACAACGTCGTAACAACGATGTAAACACTTTGGATTGTATTAACGCAGCTATAGTCAAGAATCGTACTGTAGCTTAAAATTAACACGACTAGTGACGCTGTTTATATAAATAAGGAAACTATTGACCTAAGATGATGGCTTAGTTAACAACACTTCCAGCCATTGTTAAGCCCACACCTAAGTACATCATTCTATTCTAAGGGATGCGTGTTTTGTCATTCGTGCCCATACGCAAGATTAAGGGAAAAAATAGTTGAAGTCACCCCTGCAAAAATCAGTTTTTTGATAAAATCTCTAGAACGAGTCAATATTTTTAAATGATACAAAAACTGAAAGAGAGACATTTGTGACAACGTGGTTGAAACCGATTCTCAATATCTTGTTGGGGGTGGAAATGACAGATAATTATATGCCGTTTTTTACGGTTTTTTGAAATTTTACACCCCATGGTAAAACATTCCAATAATTTTTTGTAGTAGTTACAAAATAAAAATTACCCCATAAATAAGTCTNACAATTAAAAATACAGAAAAACCCTTGAACGGGTAACTTTTAGTTTGTAATTTTCTACTACCACAAAAAATTTCGTTTGATGTTTTACTATGGGGCGTAAAATTTCAAAAAACCATAAAAACAGCATATAATTAGCTGCCATTTCCACCCCCTCCCTGCAAAAATTTGAGAATTGGTTTTCTACCGTGTTTCAGCCTTCACAAATGTTTATCTTTCAATTTTTGAATCATTGAAAAATATTAACCCGTTCTAGAGATATTGCAAAAAAAATAATTTTGCAGGGGAGACTTCAACCCCTTTTTTCTCTCTTAAACTTGTTTATGGACACGAATGACAAAACACGCATCACTTAGAATAGAATGAAGTACTTATATACCAAAAATCATCAAAATCGGGAGTTTCGACTTCGTGAGGTAAGAGACACTTTGTAGCATTCGAGCACTTTTCGCAGTCAAATCGGTTAAAAAACTTACAGTTTCTGTTCAGTCGTAAAAAATACATTAACAAATGTCAAATTTGGTATTGTTCGAACCAAATTACAATTTTACAAAAGTACGGTCAACTGAGAGGTACATTACCATGGTACACCCGATACTATCCTACATTTGACATTTGTTAAATCGCCGAACTAAGCAACGACACTACATACTAACAACATGGCCAACTGCCTTGTTTACTTGATATACAGGTTGTTCTACAATATTTCACCTTAAAGTGAGCTATGCCTTTTGTTACATAGCGTCGTAGCTTTGTTCGTACACTAATTGTAAGAAAAACTATATTTAGTAAAAAAAATTAATACCTCAGCTAATTTTCGCTTGTTATCATTCAATTCGAATTCATGAATTATATACTCTAAAGCACGCCGATTCTTATCATAATGTTGATATTGTTTCAACTCTTCCTTCTCTTCTTCCAAAGTACTTAAACGTTCCTCAATTGTCCTTAGAAATTCTTCAATTTTCTCCACTTTCCCTTCAGTTTCTCGCAATATCGCCATCGATTCATCACGTCGTTCATCATAAACTCGAGTACCGGCAACTTCACGTAACAATTTCAATCGATGAGCATCCGGTGCTGTTGCCATTTGATTTATCTTGAAAACAAATTACAAAACAATCAGGATCAATTATTAATAAGAATGGAATTAAAAACGAATTTACTTTGCCCTGTTTGACGATATAGTAGGGATTGGAATTGGAAAATCCAGCGGATTCGAGTAGATTCATAACTTCACTACGTGGTACAACTTTCTTGTTTAAGAAATATTGGTCTTTTTTTGCACCAATAACACGCCGCAGATAGATTTCTTCATGTTCAATCTAAAAAGGCAGAATTCATGATTTTTATATCAAGATGAGACAATTAAAGTATACATATAGTATAAGTCATTATAATAAGTGGAAGTTTCCGAAATTCGGTTTATTTGCAGTGCTGCCACCTCAACTATCTCTAGGAGAGGTTTTCGTTGTTTTATCAACTCACGTTATAAGGGGTAGTGCAACCCATAATCTACTCGTATTGCCTCTGAATCTTTAGAATTTGGACGGCTAATAAGTAATGCACTTTCTCTTAGATATTATAGAATTGAACTACCTTTCAGCGTTTAGTTGAAATGACTGTTTGTTTCAGACAATTTTCTAACAAGGAANCGGGAAAAACCATTGCGTTCTATAAGAAATGCTCTTTTCAAAAATCTATTTGCAGTTATCGTAGTCTCAAGGACAAGCGAGAAATCGCTTCACATTTTCTACTCTGTGCCCTTAAGACGATAGAACAGTTGTAAATCAAATTCCAGAAATTCCCATTAATTGGAACTTCAATTTTTAATGTTCCATGTTTTTAACTCATCCTGTATCAAGTCTACTCCGATAATTTATCTCACAGTTAGCTAAGTTTACTATGGTTTTACGTATTGTCGTATTTTGATTCATATTTTACTAAAATCGAAGTTTTTTAATGTCGAACAAAGCTACGACACAACATACGAAAAACAAAGCCAACTGCAAGCTAAGATATAAATATCAATTATAAAATTCTACCCCGATAATTTATCTCACAATTAGCTGTGGTTACTGCAATGACGTGTTGTCGTAGATTGATTCTTATTTTATCAAATTTGATATTTGTTAATGTACCTCTACAAACAGTAGAACGAAGCTGCGACACTACATAGGATAAACAAAGCCAACTGTAAGCTAAAATATCATGGTACACCCCTTATAAAAAATCCACTATAAAATTCTACGCCGATAAGTTTCACAGTCAGCTCTGGTAGTTATGTATTGTCGTAGATTGATTCTTATTTTATTGAATCAAACATTTGTTAATGTACACTACAAATAGTTGAACAAAGCTACGACACTACATAAGAAAAACAAAGCCAACTGCAAGCTAAAATATCGTGGTACACCCCTTTAGAAATCTACATAAAACTTTACCCCGATAATTTATTTCACAGTTGGCTGTGGTTACTGTAGTTACGTATTGTCGTAGATTGATTCATATTTTACTTAATTTAACATTATGATTGGAAAACCACAGCCAACTCCAAAATAAAATACAGCGGGACACCTTTATAAAAATCAATTATAAAATTATAAATACCGGTACTCTAGCATCGGAATTATCGAAAATTATCTCAACATAAGCGGAAACGACTCTAGGACCGGTGCCTTCATGCAATAAAGCCTGCCGTTGTTCCGGTCGTAAATGTGAAAATTCATCACTCAATACAAATTGTATCGCATAGAAAAAATTACTTTTACCAGAACCATTCCGGCCAACGACAACATTGTGGCGTTTATCGAACGGTTCGACAACAGTCTGGTCACGATAACTTTTAAAACCTTGTATTATAACCTAAAAAATACAGAAATTTAATTTTTCCGCAATTTCAATATTATAAACTATACGTACCTGTTTTATATGCATCTTTAGGGGTAGAAAAGTAAAATTTTTGATAAAAACATTAAAATCTAATTGAAAAATTGGAATTAAAATCTGTTTTTTGCGACTGTTTACAAGCGTCAACTAGGCGGTAAGCGCCATTTTAACAATAACAAACAAAAGGTGCGCTGACAGTTGTTGCTTGATTCCTTCCACTTTACAAGGTATGAAAAATTAAATCAAAATATAGAAAAAATTTTTACTCAAACCTATCATAGCGTAAATATTACAATTATCCAAATATTGAACTATTTCAACTGTTTTATCTTACAGAATTTTTAATTTTATTCAATTTAGAGGACTACATATAGATGGATATATAAATTGTCACTAGCATGACACTAGCGATTATCAAATTCCCCTAAACATGGCGCCATTAAATTTAACTCAAACAAGATTATTTCATCACAAATCAAATTATTCAATATTTAATTGTTTATCATGTTTTATCTATTATTTGTATAATTAAGATTTAATTGATTAGATATTAATTTAATTGTATTGGGCTACAATTAGAATTGAAACTAGTGAGTACTACCAATTCTGGTAACTTTGATATTCCCCCAAATTCGGCAACAACGTGATTATCCTAACCTAAATTTTTCTGTTGATAAGAAATCAATTTAATTATTGTTTTTATTCAATTAAAACTATGGAGACTCATGTGAATTTCAAGGGAGGTGGCAGTTTCGTTGAAATCTGCCCGAAATTCTCATTGAACGCCGAGTAAGTTCTATTTATTTGAAAAAAAAAATGACATAACCCCACTTTTTCATGTTGTTATAATTTCTTTATTGTCTGTGGCTAGAATACTTTACGTAGCTTGGAAGAACCAAATTTTCGGCTATAACGTAACGACCGGTAAACGTGGCTGTGTATTTACCGGTATTAAATCGGATATTGTTGATTTTTACGTACATTCATTGGATGTTTATGAGTGCCTAACAGCATGCTCGAGTGATGGTGAAGTGGTGACTTGGAAAGCGGGGACTTTCTTCAAAATTGGCAATTCTGTAAGTTTATTGAATTCTAGACGAAAATTTAATTGAAATTTTTGTATATTTTCAACAGAATCTTGGTTTAACATCCATTAAAACGTTCTCAATCTATTGTCCAACGAATTCGTATCAAGTTAAAGGATTAATCTCTTATCAGTGGATGGATAAAGTCAGGTTTGTTTTATACGATTTCGATACCGGAAAATGGTACGATTATTCATTAGAATTATCAAGTTTTCCTTATTATATTGATGTTTTATCGAGTGGATATTTTGTAATTGCACAACAAAATCGAATATATTTCTTACACATCAACGATCTTCAAGAAATACGAAGGTATAATCAAAATTTCAAATAAATTGATTTGAATTTAGCGCTTAATTTCCACCAATCAAACTACAACATACAACCGATTTGAATCTGGCGCCATATTTCAATCAATTAACTCAAATCAATGCTTACTTTGTTATAGTTGAATACAGTTGGAATTTGGCGCTATATTTCAACCAAATACAACCCACCAATTGGTGTGTTGTGCTGATTGATTTAAATTTGGCGCCCAATTTCCACCAATCAAAAGAACTACAGCATATAGCCAATTGGTTGATTTGAATGTAGCGCCACATTTGAAGCTATCAACTTAAATGGACGCTTACGTTATAATTTGTTTTATTCGAATCAACGCTTACTTTGCTGATTAGAATTCGAATATTTCAACCAATCCTAATCTTCCAATTGTTGTGTTGATTGATTAGCGGGAAATTGGCGCTTTATTTAAATGAATTTAATAATTTTGAAATAATTGATTATTTTTTCAGCATAAAGATGCAACAAAGTCGTCATTTCACTTGTATTTCGTGTCATCCAACTGAGAATTCATTATTAACAGGTGATAATACTGGACGGATTGTATTATGGCAGAATATATTTAATACTGTATCAAAACCAACACAAACAGTTTATCATTGGCATACGTTATCATTAAATTGTGTAAATTTCTCAATGAATGGTACACAATTTTATAGTGGTGGTAATGAATCTGTATTAGTTAAATGGTTTATTGATAATCCAAATCAAAAGAATTTCTTACCACGTTTACAAAGTGAAATAAAACATATAAAATTATCATCACATAATCGTTATATATCATTATCATTAAATGATAATTCAATTTATATAATTGATACACAATTTCGTAAAGTTTCAATTGTACAATCTTTAATTATTGGTGAGTTATTAGAAGATAACTTTATTTATGATGCACGTACGAAATGTTTATTATTAAATGGTAGTCCAGGTTGTTTACAATTCTATTTACCAAATGATGCCAATTTATTGTATAATGTAAGTAATTTTCTTGTACGACTATAATTCGACAGATCTTTGTTTTACACATCGGATTATAGATTTGTCTATTTCTTTCTATTTGTACAGGGTGAGTCAAGTGGTCGGGATATTGAAATTATATTTTCTAATTGCTGGAAATTTCTGAAATTAGATTTCTATTATTGTTTTACTGCCTGAATTATCTTTAGAAACTATTTTCATTGTTCGTCAAGCCTCGGCATATGGGGTTGAGCAACCCATTTTCGTATTTAAATGTTTTTTATTTTTATTTTTATTTCATATTTAGATTCTGTGGTGAAATTTACGGAAATTTTAATTATATGATTGATGGTCTAGAGTTACTAGTTTTTCAGGAATTTTGACTTTTCTGGAAATTTAAAACTTTACAGTGTTTCATTTAAAAGAGTCGATATCTTTGGAATTATTGCTTCTAAAAGAGTAATTTTTGAAAATCAAATAGTCTAAATTATATACTTTGAATCGAAAAATTCTGGTATGGAACTGTATTAGCAATCTGTCTGATAATTTTTCAGTTGTTTAAAATCTCCAATTGTACTAATTTTTATACTGAAAGAAAATACTAAAACATATAGAAGGCTTAGCAGATCAGCTGTTTACAGTTTGTAGATTCCTTAATGGAAACATTAGAAGGAATTGATAATAAAATCAAAATTAGTAGAACTTTTTCATGTAATATTTACTGAAGTTGCTGAAAAAAGCATAGAACATTCTAACCTCAATTTTGACAGCTGATGTCATTTTGCTAAGCCTCCTATGTTTTTCTTCATAAGCAAACTGTTAAGTCATAGGCGACTGAATACTAGATATTTTCAGGCAATGGAGACTGAAAATTCCAAATAACTGAAAAATTTTGCTAATACATTTCAATATTATTGTCCCTCCAGCAATATAAGAAAATATGAAGTTCCATTTAAAGAAAGCAAGATATTAGCTTTTTAAAAGTAGCTGAAAAAAATGAATTTCAGTTAAACACTGAAAGATAATCTTATTCTATGAAAATTCACTTAAAGCTAATTGAGTTCCAATATATACAGCAACAATTACAAAAATATGGACACTTCAAAGGAGCCTTATATAATTTAAAGTTCCATAAAAATTTAAAATTCCTGAAAAATAAACCACAGTTCTAAATTCTCTAAGGAATTCTTTTAGAATTTCCATTATCTATGATAATTTTCAGTTATTTAAAATTTTCAGTTCTTACTATTTTTCTACCCTTGAAAGATGAGATAGTAAAAGAATAAAAGTCTTGGCAAAACAGCGGTCAGTACTTTTGGCACAATTAATTATGCACTTGATTGATTATTTATGCACTTTTTAATTGAAAACAATGGAAGAAAATGAAGATTAATGAAATCCGATTTAATTGAATTCTTTTGTTTCACGTAAAATTTACTGAAATCGCTGAAAAAAACAAGCAAATTATCCTTAATTAACCTCAATTATGACAGTTGATGTCATTTTTCGATACATTTATTCTTAGGCGGATTATTAAGTCATAGTTGACTAGATGTGAAGGAATTTTTCAGGCATTGCAAATTTGAAAATTTCATGAAAAAGTGAAAACTACTGAAAAATTATCATCTCTAGCCCATAAATCCTATGATCAAACTATCCTTGAATTTCACTAAGGATTTAAATATGTAGTAAAAAATTTACCAATCCATTTAAAATAAATAATGGGTTGCTCTACCCCATATATTGGGGGTTGATAGAACCAAAACTAAAGCTAGTTCGGTTCAATCGAATTTTAATATTCTATCGTCTTGATTCAGCCTTTATAATGTATAGAAATCCAACAGTAGTATTCTCTAAGTTGCTAGCAACCAATTACCATGACAACGATGCTTATTGATCTTAATGAACGTTGTCATAGTAACCAATTTCTATAGAGTTATAGAATACTATATATATATATATATATACAGGGTGAGCCAAGTGGTTGGCCTATTAGACGTTTAAAGAGTACTAATTGATGAAAGTTTCTGAAATTTGGTATGCACCCGTTTTTCCACCTGAACTACATCTGGAAAATATTTTCGTNGAATTTAATCTGATTTTCAGTTGGATGTAATTGATGCTAATAAAATTTCAAATGAACGACAATGCGAAATAAAAAACACTCAAATAACACGATTTACAATTGACAAAACCGGTTTATGGTTAGCAACAATTGAAGAGAATCATTATTATGAATATTCACCGGAAATACGTTTAAAATTTTGGCAATTCAATTTAGAAAAACAACAATTCAAATTAAATACATCGATAGAATATCCACATACAACTAAAGTGAATTCAATTAAATATCAACCGATTGATGATAATGATAAGAATCGTTTGAAATTTTTAACTGTTGGGGATGATAAATTGTTTAAAATTTGGCAATTAACAAGTATTAATGATAATGATGATAGTAAAGTTGGTTGGATTTTCTATAGTTGTGGTTATTATCGTAATCTACCATGTCGTATTGGATCGTTTTCAATCGATGGTACTCTATTCGGTGTAAATTTCGATAATTTCTTAACGTTATGGTCACCGGAAACGAACGAATTGAAAACAACATTATCGAATCCTTATTCACGTGAATCAATCAAAAATATTAATTTCGGTACAAATGATCAATGCCATCTTATTGTAACAGCAACAGAAAATTTATTAACGGTATGGAATTTGTTAACTTTAACTATAGCCTGGATGGTTAATGTTGATATAGATTTCTTTATTACCGATCCGATTAC
This sequence comes from Hycleus phaleratus, assembly GCA_013841185.1. Classification (NCBI taxonomy): domain Eukaryota; kingdom Metazoa; phylum Arthropoda; class Insecta; order Coleoptera; family Meloidae; genus Hycleus; species Hycleus phaleratus. Next base: position 4,369 of record JACDRP010000803.1, on the reverse strand, counting down.
AACAAATATGGCGATTATAACGAAGAATCGAAAATTATTCATATTTACACCGAATTCACCACAACCGATTTATAAATCGAAGACTTTATTAAAAGAACAGAAGATTCGAAATTGTTGCTTTGTACCAACGAAATATTCGAATGATGTCCGGTTGGAATGGTACCAAAGGTCTACGATTTTCTTCATCAACTCGCAAAAGGTTTGAGTTTAATAATTAAGTAATATTTTCCGGATCTATAGACAATATTTTAGTAAAATTTGAACTTCTTAGCTCATTTGGAAGTTACTTAAAAAACGCTTGCAATTTTCAAAAATTCGATACACAAATAAAGTGACTCAAAATTAATGTTTTTCCTAAAATGAAAAGTCATCCCGAGTTATTTGATGTGTTTGACTCATTTGCAAAAGTCGCGATCTTTTCTGAAACGAGCTTTTTGACCAATTTCTTATTCAGCTCAAATTTTGTTAGGACTAAATCCTTTTCTCGTGTAAATTGTATTTTTAAATCCTTTAGTTTGACTGACTTCTCGATAAGCTACGAGGTTCAAAATTTGCTGGAGATTCGCGTGGATTATTTGATACATAAAACACTAGTATAAATGAGGATTATATTTCAAAACCGGGTGATTTCTAGGAGTTATACTGTATTGGGGGTGATGCGGATGAACCAACGTCTCTATTTTATGACGATGATGATAAGTTGAATGATAACGAAACGTTGCTCGGTAAACTTAATCCGAATATTAAATCGATTTCCAAACAATCTAGAGTTGACAAACAAATTGTACTTCTACCAGAACAGAAGAATATTAAAAAGGTATTTATTTCAATTCAATTGTTTTTATTTGTTTTATTGATTTTGAGCTTGTAGTATTTGGAAGCACCAATTCATAGTTCTGTACCCATACGGATTTTGTGTAAATCGTTATTGAAGTCGATGATTTTACAAAAATGATATTGTTATTGAATAAAATTTTTATTATAATTTTAAAAAATTATATAAGGCTTTTATTTGTATCTTTGTTTGTTTCAAAATTCGCAAAAATTGAATCTTTGATCAAAGATTTCTCCCTTATTTTCTATTCAGACTATGACTATGACTCATTGGAAAGAGCATTTCAAGCTGTAGAACATGACGTTTTCCATTTTGGAAAATCTTAAGGAGTTATCTAGTTATTGATGGAAATCTAGAAGCTCTTTTATATTTTCCCCAAATCCTAGTTCATATTTCATAGTCCAAGCAGCATTAATAGCTATAATGACCTGTATACAGGTCATGCTGTAGAGGAACTATAGAAATAAAAACTTCCAAATCAAGACAAACAGTCAAGCAGTGCTCATGTCACTGATGACCCTAGAAATAAATTCCAGACTAGTGCTGGAATGCTTGAATAAACTTGAAATGGGTGCCAGCTCATCAAGGAGTCGTAAAAAATGAGAGGTCGGATCGGCTAGCAAAACGGGACCCTAAGGGGCGAATTAGAAAAACATCAACTCTTGGGAGGAACTACCAGAGATGGGCCTTTCGAAGACATTTCTGGGATTTTCAAACCGAAGAACTAAGGAGCTTCTAGAAATGAACTGAGCTCTGAGTATCTTAATAGTTCTGGCATTGTAAAGGACCCGACATCAAGAGCCTGTGAAGGAGAAGATGAAACTTCATTTGAATGAAAAATACTCCCCTAAATAGCATTCTGGATTTTATTAAAAATACAGAACTGCTAAGGGAAGACAGTTAACCCAAATTAAGTGCGTTGGCGAGTGTTCAGAGGGCCTTTTAGACCGAGGTACAATGGGGGATGTACGGCTCGCGTGGGAGGGAATGAGGACCTCACACGAAACAACAAATAGTAGTTATTATTTATTTGTTTGTGATGAATTTGGGGTTCAAACAATAAGAGAGCTTTCCAAGTGTCTAAAAAATTTTCCGATAGATTCGGTAATTTTGCGAAAAATGGTAAAAAGTGAAAATTTATAGTCTGCAGCTTGGAATTCTTTTCCCAGTAAGCCATAATACTTAATCTAGAATGAATAAAAGTTCATTTTACTAAGACTTTCGCGTCTAGAATTTCATTATTATTTTACTAGACGGTTGAGAACGCCTTAAATTAAAGGACAATCTTCGGTCAATGATTCGTCCTTTATTTCTTACTCGAAAATCAAGTACTATGGCTCGTTGGAAAGAGCATTTCAAGCTGCAGTGCATGACGTTCTCCGTTTAGGAAAATTTTGTGGAAATCTTGATTTATCGGTGAAAACCTAGAAAGTTGCATTCTTATATTTTCCCATGAATTCAGCCTATACTCATTTATTTGCAGCGTATATAGGGTTCAAATCAAAGAACATTGAACTCCGAATATTTCGATTGCTTTTATAGTTTTCCTAAAATTTAAGAAAAATGGTAAAATTTTAAGAGTTTATTTAATTTAAACACTATATGAAAAAATAATCCCACACGTTTACTCACTCAAACTAACTTAGAAATATCTATTCCTTAACTAATTTTTATGTTAAAATGAGTCTATTTGCAATGCAGAATAGAAAAAAAGAATTACTTTTAATTATAAAACAAAGTTCAAGTATTTTTAATAATTAAACAAATGCAATCTAGTTAAAAATAACTACGATTAACCACGTGCGTGTGATTTTACACACAACAGCGCCTTCTTTTCAAATATAAAAGCAATTGTTTTCAATAAAATAGATAATTATAATAATTAATCAAATATAATTATTTAAAATAAATGGTATACCAAATAAATTAACATTAAGTACAGTTTCAGTAATTTCAGTGATATAATCTACAATGAAATGTTTTTAATTTAATTGCTCTTTATAAATAAGAATAATGAGCTACAATTAGAGTCCTGTGGTGATTGTAACCACAAAAATTCCATTGACCTTGTTTAAAATAAAGAAGCATGATTATTTGTAATGTAATAAATTATCAATTTTAATTTAACAAAATAACAATCAACATATTAAATTGTACGATAAAAATTTTTGATATTTATCTATGAAAATTATCGAGATTAGAATTACAATTATCGGAATAGGGAATTTCCCGAAACTGACAAAATCCCCTAGATTTATAATTGACATAAGCCCCCAATATTAGAGGTTAAATTGCCACATAATCAACAACTCCTATTTAATATTGGGTTGTTTATTTTGTTTGGTTGTGAAATTAAACAAACTTACAGGTATAATTCCATTTTCTTAATTATATTTTTTATTAATTAGACTTTAAAAATGATTAATAATTGAATTATTAATTATGTAAACAATTGGAGAATTCCTGTTACTATTTTTTTCCAAACTAAAGTCGACTATCAGTCTTTTATCAGTAAAGTTCGGATGTACAGATTCCTATAAAAATTGCAACTACTACCAGTGGCGTGGAGTTTATTTGCAATATATCAAACATTTTATTTATTTTAGTTATTTTGCACATAGAAAACATCTATTTATTAACCTTAAGGGGCCGGGTCGATGTGCTGTGCGTAAAATGTGAATGTTTAATTCCCGATACCTATGAGAACGAAAAGTATATTTTTAAAAATGACATTTCTTTTAGCATCGAACGGTGCTTTTCGTTTTGGATTATTTTAACTTAATTTTGAATTACAGATATTTTTTTATATTTTCTATTATAACTTGAAAATATTGTTTATTTTGCAATGATTCTTTTTCTAAAATGTGGGAAATTGAAAGTGCTTTCCTAATTTTTGAGAAATTTTCCGGTAGCACTGTTAGTTTTCCAGAAAATTAATCAAAACGTTAAGATCTGTTTTCAAAAACGGGTCCACAATATGAAACTTAGAGAAATAAACGATATGTTGTTGGAAAACACCCAAAGGACGACAACTTATATTTAAGAATTCCATTTTCTACAAATTAATCGAGTTTTCAGAAGAAAACCCTTCTTTTAATTTACTGACTATTTTCATCTACTAAAAATCTTACGGGCAAGTGAGGTATCACGAGTTAAACTTTCACATTTTACCCGCAGTGCATCGATGAACGATACCCAGACTAGACAACTATTAAAAACCAATTTTTCAGACAAAAATTTTCGAATTTTAACGATCTAAATGGAATTTCAAAGTGCATGTGGTTCAGTATTTCATTTTTGGGAAGTCGGATGTCATATTGTGTTACAGAAGGAAAATGAAAGCTTGTTTTTTATAGTATATTATATAACAAGGGACTAAAGCGCGTCATTTAGTTCCGAGAGTGGAAGTTTATTGCCCGAGGAACGTAAGTCCTGAGGGCAATAACCACTCACGAGACGAAAGAAAGCACTTTAGTCCCGAGGTACACAGAGCCCGTCACCTTGTAGTCGAACCGCCCAAAACTCCTATTAATT
>JACDRP010000802.1:0-22673 GCA_013841185.1 Hycleus phaleratus | reverse complement strand
TTTGAATCAGCTCTATTTAACTAATGCGCACCCTTAATTCATTTCTTCTCGTTTCTGTTTATGCTTCCGCTTCTAATTCTATGTGGTGGCCTTTCTGTCTAATGTCTATTTAAAACAGTAAAACGTGATTTTGAATAATTAACACAAAAAATTCGATCAATATGTTGGTTTAAGTGGCATTAAAAGAAGTATTTCCTATTGTTGAAGACTCAATTTTGTGTAGATGCGGTGAATATAAAATTTTCTTACAGTTCAATGCACAAAGGCTACATTTATCTCAGGATAACAGTTTCAATTGTAGTAAAAATGCATCTTTTTATTTACGATGCAAAGAAACCGATGCAAGCCGATCTAATAGTATTTTAAGGGCTTTGTCAACAAACGCTATGTAAATCCATTCAAAATTCAATCGAAACTCTCCGAAACGTATATCGATACTGTATCGATAAAATTGTAACAAGCTTACCAAAATCACAAAAAAAAGTGTACATACAATAATATAGAAACCTTTAATACGTATATAGTGGATACGGATAAAGCTTTTATTGTGTGAATTTAGCAAAAAATTGATAGGAAATTTTCAATAAATTCCTCTCCAACAAAACCATTAACAGTAATAACAATCGGCTTATAAATATAGGCACAGATTATCGTTGTATTCAGTAATTAAATAATCGTTATATTAGGGTGAAATGCCTTCAACAATAGTAAAGGTATCGTATCGTTACGAATGTTGATATTATAGTTCTACAGGCGTTGTAATATTAGTGAAAAGGGATTGCTTATCCCTGTGCACACCCTAATTTTGATAGATCTACTAGTCGTTCTAATACAGTTAATAGTGACTGTTCCAAATTATAAACTACAACTTTATGATTACAGTTGAACAGAAACTCAACTAGAATTTAGTTTAAATTCGATTCTATCATGCAATTTTTTTCTTCTTCTCGCTTCTATTTAATAGAAATCGTTAAAATGTTCCTTCAAGAACGCTCAAGCTAAGATGTAAAATCTTACGGTTATTGTTCACGAAAGATCCTAATAAAAGATCAACTTTTATTGCATCGACGTACTTAATACATATCGAATTTAGGTAAATTATTTTTAAACAAGCTTCCACTTGAAATCGAACACTATTTAATAGAATTTATTATTCGAAACGGTTTTGTACAAGAAAATTAAATTGCTACCGATAATGTTTGAAATATTTATCAATTTGAAACGTATTCGATTGTATGCAACTCATTCCACCTGTACAAACTATCATTTTAATTAAATCTACATTGCTCGAATAATTATTTGTACAACAAATTCAACTCGTATTATTTTACGAACAAAATTCCAACTACACTCGCTTGATAACTGTTGATACTCGTTTTGTTAAAAAAAAAATGCCAAAATTAACAGTGAATTTTCCAAAACTTCAAACAATTCTTGAAGAATTGTGAATTTACAAACAATCTACTTGGAATTCTAACTGAAATGGCTTTGAAATTTCTCGCATCCCAGACAATCTGAAATTCTTTTTGTTGTTTCCAGACTATCTATTTTATTAACGTCGACGTAAAACCCAACAAGTCCATCTAGCCATTTGCTAAAATTACTCCGCCTCATGTGACCGTCGATAAATTATTAATTGCTTAACGACCTCTAAGAAGTGATAATAGATAGGGCCGAATTGATCCGAATTACAACAAAGACAAACAGTTCTAGCGCTTATCGGATGCTTATCAAATCCAATTTGTATTTATTTATGGTGAAGAAGGCGACTATTGTTGCTCGAGAGCCTCATTTTCAAATGTTGAAGCAATTTTATCGAATCTATGGTCGATTTTTAGACTACAATTGTTTGAATTTTTAATTTAGCAGATTTAATGGAATCGTCTCGAATGGATCATTGGTTAATGTTTGTTTATCGATAACAGCCAATGTTGTATGTGATTTAATCATACAGTATGTCTGATTTACACGTGTGTCGATTCAATCTTTCCACGTGTTACTCACAGACGAATTTCATTAAGCTTCATTCTAAATAATGATCAAATTAATTATTGATGTTCAGAAATCAATCCTAATTTAGGACAATTTCGATATTAGTATGAATTATTTGCCTTTTGATATCGGACAAGTATTTGAAATTCATTTGTAAATATACGAGAATCATTTCCAAATTACATGGGGATGAAATTTTGATTATATCAAAGCTTCTGAATTAATAATTTTATAATGAAAACGAATCAATAATATCGAAAATTAGTTAATTAATTTACGGTTAGTGGATGAAATCGTGACGCTATTGTAAATTCAACTTACTAGAGACGTTTTAAAATGTCATTGGAATAGTGGCGATATTAGCATAATCTTTTCACAGTTTGGCACGTCGATGTGGCGACGACAACGATGGCCGTAGATAATACAATTTTCTTAAAAACATTTTAAAAATCAGCATCAGTATTGTCTTTAGGCGTGCATTAACAATTTAATCTATGAATTATGCATGGCTTGTCTTATGGAAAAGCGTTCCAACGGTAGTCCCTGCAGAGATCCACAGTCAACGCCCATTGTCCCCCGGTTTTCTCGGTGATTTTTTCCGATCTTTAGCCTCCAACTTGATCCCGATAGCTAGCTAGTTGACTGGTTGTTTTCATCTCCCATGTTGACGTTGCTCTTCACCCCTACAGTCGTCTACATGATAGCCAACATCGACTCGTCAACGGTAAAATAAAATTAACACTAGCTCGTGTATGACGTTTATATCTCTATTGTTGTTTTAGAGCGAGGTAATTGTAACAATTTTGATAGATGTCAAGTGGAGTAATTCGGCCATCTCTATATTACAACATAAATATTATACCAGCTATAGAATTTTTCATTTGGACCCTTGAGGTTAGACACATTCTAACCGACTAAATAAATCAAAGAGTTGAAATAACTTTATGCCACAACTTACGTTTCCTTGTGTGTTAGACTGGTAGTTGGAACAATCTTGAAATATTAACGAATATTGCAAAATCGAAAGATTAACTACGTAATCGCTACTACAACATTATGCGTTCGCCTAAAGATTGAATTTTACTAATTCAACAATATTTCGAGACTACTCTAGAATCACCAGAGGCAATTGATAAGCGAATTGTAATCAATTTTAATAATAATCCCGGCGCATCCGCCATAATCAACGGAAACTCGCGTCCAGTCAGAAATTTGTTTTGATTCAATCTAGACAAAGTAGAAGCAGTCCAATGGAAAAAAATTAAGCACCGAAGAAAGCAAAAAAAGCCGGTAGGCCAGTGTTTGCATTGTTAGCGGATAAAATGAGAACCAGTTTAATTAAATTTTTTATCACAGCTGGTGATCATTACCTCGTATTTTTCACCATTCTGAACGGTGCCGCAAGCATTGGTGAAATGTAAAAGAAGATCTCACTATGTTTTGTTTCGTTTGTTTTGTTGGTATACGCCAATTCTTTCTATTCTCTCGCTAGTATTAACTGAATAACGACGATCAGAAACTCGACCCATTCGATAGATTTAATTATTTGAACTTTATCCGAAACTATTTTCCATTTGAATGGAGATTCGAGTTAGAAGAAAGGAATTGACTTTTGTATTGAAATTTTTACTAAATCGACTTTCAGACGAAACTATTTCAATGCACAAAAAGCGTACCAATGCAACGTATGGTCTAGTAAGTGTAATACATTAGAAATGGTTTAGTTCTATCAAATACTGAATACAAATAGAGAAACCGATGGCTGTTTTGCGGACAATTCTGTATCTTTGGCGTACAGGGTCAACTAGTCGTCCTCGACTATTTCAAAGTGCAAACATAAATCTACCACCCATCCAAGAAATTATAACTGTATATCCCTTGTTCGACTATAAATCAGAGCTTATGTTAATGTCCGATCATGTGCATTAAATAACACGTCTGTCGCTTCCACTCAATCTATAAATCATTCTAATTCTACTTTAATACAACTAAGAAAACCCTAATTATTATCTATCGGTTCTAGAGTGGTTCAAATAAAATCCTGGCAATTTTTTTGGCCGTCTGACAGGCTTCGATCTATCGCTAGTAGAAACCCTCCAATATTAAATCGAATCAGTATCTTCGATTAATCAACTGACTTGTAAGTGTACAGCTAATCCTGTGTACGTACGATAAATTGTAAAGTTTATAGGGATAGGTCAAGGGTTGGCCTTATTGAAACAAACAAAACGTTCATACCTATGAAAGCGTATTGTCAAGACGAATTCAACTACTATTTCAATAGAAATTGTACAATTTAATGATGCTTTTTGTCATTAATTAAATTGCTCACCATCAAATTTGTTCGCATTGCTCAAGATTGGATGCAATTTTGTTGGATTGCGGTCTGAATCAAAGAGATGACAGCCTTATAATTATCTTCCGGTTCAGTTTTATGGAGATGAAAGGACGTGTGTAAGCGACTAATGTATTAAATAGTTTCAACATCGAAGATTGACTCAATTATTCGTTTAATCAAATGTCGACGGGGAAATCGTTCGACTAGCAAGCCAATTTCGAACGTGCATGTACAAGGAAACAACGAATTTACATCGAATATAGTCGGTAATCCGTCAAAAAACTAACAATAACTACAACTTTGTTGTTGTTTCAGTTTGTTTAACTTCAACATAAGTCGGCGTTAAATACAAATTTCAACAACAGAAATAGTCTGGAAAATTGTTAATTTTCAACGTTTCATAAACTGTTTAAAACACGGATTTAAACGTTTGACAGCTAGCCAAGAGCTTACAGTGAGCTTTCTTGAGCTTGCTAAATTTATAAATTTTCTATTTATTGATCTGGTTCCTTACAAATCTTCGGTTTTGACTGGTTCAACGGAGCGAATTTTCACAGTTTGCAGAAATTAAAGCATTTATCTGTAGGATATGTCAACGCTCGAATAGAAAGTCTAATGCAATTTGCATGTCGGCTACTATTGGATACCTTAACCGAAACTAGTTTATTCACCATCTATAATTAACTGTAACTTTGTCATAAAGTTGAATAGCAAATCTAATTAAAACGTGGATTATTCAAGCGTAATTATGAATTCCTTGAAAATAATCCACAAAACAAGTTGGAAATATAACTGGACGCGCAGTTGTATTATCGATTCGTTAAGAAGTGTGATTTTATGGAGAGGCATGTTGGAGGAAATACCTGTGCATTCAGAACCAACATACCGGAAATATCCAACCGACAAGCTTTAACACTTTAACACTACATGGTTGGATGGAACTTGGACATCTTCACTGTTATAGAAACGACATTCCATTTCTAGGCTTAAACATATTCTATTAGCGATCTATTTAAGCTTAATTATCACACAAATTGTGGTTGTTTTGTTTGTTTAAAAATCTTCCAAGGCACGGTTGAGAAGCCGACAAAAAACGCGTAACTTGTTAAATTGGCTGAATAATTAACACCGACTTGAAATTAACTTCTGTTTACATGTTTACTTCAAGATTAGTGACGGCTGTTCGTTCTCCCTTCTATAAAGCTTCTAATTTTAAATTACCTACGTATAGAACTTTGATTTTGATATGTAAATTAAAATTGAACTTTAAAGAGGTAATTTAAAATGTTTGCTAGAGAACGCAATATCAAAGATTCACGTGAGAGAATTTATTAGATTCACACTGTGAAGATTACAGTGGAATATTAAAATGAAGCCATCAAACTCTCTGTTGACAGGTTATTGGTATTTTTCCAATATTTATATTTATCGAATTTTCCACAAAATTGTTCTAAATCAGTCGTGCCTCTATACAAAAACCGAATAATATAAGAAATTAAATACAATTCAAGTAAAAATAAGACTTCTATTGTTCCAAATGGTTGTATCAATTTGAAAATGAACCGACCAGGTGAGGCAATTAACCGTAAAACTTTTTATTAGAACTTTGTTGGACCAATCAAATTATCTTTGGAAATGATTGTAAAAGAAAACCGATAAAGTTCCACAAGAAATTTTCATCAAGTTTTCTGTTGGAACAATATTGAAAGTTGATATAGATCGATTCAATTCCGTTTCTATCAATGTTGATATTTCAAACGTGTGTGACTCTTTGAGTAGATAAAGCAGTAGTAAAATTGTGAGTAGAGAATGGAATAATGGACGGAAAATAGATGGAGAGACTCGAATAATTTTCACTATTTCGAGTTGAATTTCTATCCAAACATGGATTGATTGTCTCCTATGTATCTCTTTCTAGATTCACTCTCGAAATTTTCCCAATTTTGGTTTCTCTTCTTTATTGTTGTTGTTGTTTACATTCGAGTTAGTTGTCATAGTTGTTTTCGTTGTGTTCTATTTGATCAAATGTTTGTAAAGTTGGTAAACTGGCAAGAGTCCGATTAATTAACGATAATTACGAGTCTGTATTAATTGTTAAGCAATGTAGTGTTTTCACTGTTTTAACGAGAACGATCTACAACCAAATAAATAGATTCCGTTTGTTAGGCAAGTCTAAACGAATACTCGAGGCGTCGTTAAGTGATGCTTAATTAATTATCGAAAATCATTTAAAATTCAAATTAAGAACAAAGACGTGCAACAACAAAGAGCCTAGGCAATTTTATACAACGTCAACGTTAGCCATACTGTCATGGTTAGATAATTATTTTGGAATTAACCGGCGGAAAAAAGAAGAGCAACGAAAGCCGTAATGAAATTTTCCAGCACACCCTCATTAGTTACTGTCATCGATAAAATAAACACTGACCATCACTGGATATGTTATAGTGGCGGTGGTGGTAATCCAGCCTTAATTATTACAAGTTGGTGGCGTTAAAACAATACCCTTAAAGTTTATAATTTAGTGTTATAATAAAAGGTTGCAGGCGGGTTGTTTTAAAGTCTTAGGTAGGGAATTTCAATTACATTGCAGACATTCGGGGCGATTTCAATTTTCAAGTGATACTGTTGATTCCTTTTAAAATAGAATCTATTTTATATTGATTTTTTTCGGTATGAAATATCGGTAAGAATTAAAATTGTCGATTTCCGGAAATTTGCACACAACGCACAAATTGACATTTATTTCGATTTGGCAACAAATTTGCGGCGAATTAGTTATTTTCATGGTGATTGCACATTGGTGAAATCCAAATGTTTGCGGTAGTTTTTCCATAATTGATGTTTACAATTATTCGACAGTTATCTAGGCCAATAACTTTTTGCCCTCCTGTTAGTTTTTAATTAAAACCGTATTTCAAATCAACGTACAAGTTAACAATTCTCGATTAATTCATTTAAACAAGTAAAACCGTATTTTCTACAACAATTCTCTTACAGTAGTAGCTTTGATAATAATGCAGTTATGGAAACAAAAGCGACATTCGAATAAATGAAGCGAATATCTGGAAATCGACCTTTATTATAAAATAACAAAGGATGTCGCCGACAACAGTACCAATGATGACTGTCTTCTAACATCATAACACTAAATTTAAATATAAAGTTAAAATAGACCTGTTCAACGTTATGTTATGTGCTTTTATTTGTCACAACTTTCAACGCTTTGTCTTCATAAAGTCTATCAAGACGATGGAAATTGTTGAAAAATATTACTTCGTTTATTTGTAGATTAATTTATACTTAAACCAACTCTCAACGGTGTTCTACCAGAATTTATAAAATTCATACTCAAATCCAACCGTGATTTTCTCACCGAACAACAGAATTCAAATTATTTTTAATACGTTCGTAATTTACTTGTTGATGGATTCTAGCAACATACCAATATTGATTCGATTCTGCCTCATTCAAGAAGAAAATTAAAATATTCGGGATTTTAAGACAAAGATTGATGTTTGAAATGAACGATCACCAGGCCACCGAAAAATAGTGAACAAAGTATCGTGCGTTTTATAAAGAACAATAAATTTCAACGGGATCCCCGTCGACTTTGCGTATTCTTATAGCCGACATTTGATCCAAAATTATTGTGTGTAGGTGGTATAAGTAGAATAGTAGATGTATTAAATTAAGATTACGATTTTATTGCCGTTTTTCCACCCCTATTGCATGTGCTTTCTTCTCGTGGAATTTCCGACGTTCATTCTGAATTACTAATCCGTCATCGCGGCATACACCCTTCTTTCGCTTAGAGAATTATTGGCCTAATTTTCAAATTCCATTAGAACACCGGAGCCTAAGATATTCCAATGGGAATTCAAATCACGCGCCAATAAATCTTACAAACAAAAACACTATACATTACATATATGTGTATAAATATCGAGATCGGTTGAGGGAGTACCCAGAGCTTGTTATAAACGGAACAAGAAAGTGTGTCAGAAAATTTATTTTATAGCTTGGCAAACAAACCCCTTAGTTTAATAAGATGACGTCATATATACGTCGTTGGGCTCTAATAAATAGCTTCCTACTACAAACATCCAATCCAATCTCCAAACTAACAATGTCCAGAATTATTGATATAACCGATATGTATGGATGGAAATATAAAGGGAAAAAACGGGAGACAAAGAGGAAAGTCTAGTTGTTACAGTGGAAAATTGCAAAACTCACAGAAATCCAGATAACGAGGCTAGATATGAGATGAGAGAGCGAGTTAGTGTATAGTGCACCCTGTTACCAACTTGTACAACTCAAACAACGACTTCTCTCTTCGTATTGGTTTTTCGAAAGGTGTCAGCAGTAAATTGTCTGCCCTTATTGAGAATACTGTCAAGTCTTATCTTTCGTTTCGGAAACTTTCCAAGTAGATACATGTCATTGTTATATTGGTGGCTTTTGCGGACATAAACTCGGAACAAAACACAACGTCTTCTACTAGAACAATAGACGATACCTTTATTGGTATTTATTCAAGAACAATTGTCTTACTTGTTATTTACATACGTTTCGAAAATCAACAATACAATAACAATAATAGTCGAACAATTATTTTATAATCGCCTTTGATTACTCACCGTTGTGGATATGTTAATAAGAGACCTTACCTTACCTTTGTACAAGATTACTGTCGAATGAATACTTGTACGATCTATAGAAAACACAAACTCCGGGGATAATTAAGCGAGTTCCGTGTACGATAATAAGACTATGTTCACACTCAATTTCGCATTCAACCGAGACGGAGTTAATATCGGAATAGACGTACATGTTTATTAAATTTTCTCAATATTTACTATCACACATGCGAATTATACAGGTATACATTTCGATAATGCTGCCAACGTTCCAAACTGAAATCTTCGCCAACATCAAATTAATATTAACTAAGTAATTTCACTTAGTTGGATGAAGTTTGTTCAACTTGCACAAGTCTCGATACCTTATTAAAATTAATCGACACAATTTGCATCGTATCTAAGAATCCCATAGCTGGGAATTAACATTGGAACATATGAAAGGTGAACCGGCGGGAGCCAGATGACTGAACCTGGCGATTTGTCACTGTTTAGAACAAGAAAATCAACACATTAACACCATTCGAATATTTATTTAAAGGGGTGGAATTTACGAAACATCATCGACTGAGGGCGCACTTCCAACTTCCTAACTGTCAATTTTGAAAGATGCAATAAAAATATTTCAATCTCGTGATAAATGAAGCTGAAATGAGAAAGGTAGTTGTTCGACTGACAGAAATTTCGTTTGCTCCAATTGTTAAACTCTACTCATCTAGAAAATGAAACTCATCAACATTGATATATTTCATAACTAATAAAAAGTGGTTGGAAATTTCCTGAAAAATCGCTAAATTTAATCGTTATTGGAGATACAAGGCGGTATTGTATGCGTACAAAAATCCAAACACGGTCATTCTGCCCCAAACAAGATCATTTCTAGCAGTCAATTTGGCCCGGTCCGTTTTATTGTACGGTATCAATAAGCGAATAATAAAAAAGCCAAGCGGGTAGAAAACAGAATAGAATAGCAAATTTACTTTGTACCCCCAAATAAGGGTCTCACTTCTCTCTTATTTAGGTGTATTGAAATTGAAGTAATTCTTTCGATAAACACCAAAATTGATTAAAAATCAAAAAAAAAACAGGAAAAGAATCACCCGTACGAATAATTCGCTAGTTCTTCAAAATATCCGATACTCGAATATAGCCAAAGTTAAGGGGTTAGAAATTCGGATAAACTGGAACCGATTCTCTAAAGGAATAATTTCAGTAATAGAATAAACTAAATAATGTTAATTTCCAAGTAGTAGAGTAAATATTCGCAAATTTTAGCCTTTTTCGCGGAAACAAACCAATTCTCCAAATGTAATTTTTGTATCCAGTTGCGAAAATTTCCAAAAATTGACGCCACTTCCAGACATCTTCACCTGTCAGACATCCTTGTAAAAATTAATCTTACAGATAGCGGAGGACGCTGTATCTAAAGGTCCATTTACAATGAGTATAATTTTTTCAACGCGCAAATAATCCCGAAGGATTTGCGGTCAGATGTTTCAATTTTTATCCAAACAATACACCAATTAAGCGAAAAGATAGAGCGTTTAATAAATTCCGTATTCGCAAGTGATCATTTGTACGCTAAAAATATAAGTGGTCAGTAAATAGGAAATTATCCGGAAACGGTTTCTATAGGGCAATGTAAATAATTGAATTATTACAATAGCCATACTGGCCTTATTAAAATTTATCCCTAATAAATACTAAAAACCAAAGTCGTTTACTATTGAAACGGCAAATTAACAACTGGCGTTATTCCACGATAACGTATTTTTTTTAAGTAATAGAATCTTGTATTTATTCAACAAATCATTATTTTGCGTCCGTTGTAATGCCGGAGGTTAACTTAATTACAATGTTTGAAACGTTCATCACAACCACTGATATACAATGTTTCAATTTCCACTGTTTGTCGTATAAATTATAACACTAAAACCGGGCATACTGACAATAACGCATTAATAATATTCACAAAAGATTCTACACTGTCTTTTACGATTATATTATGGAACAAATATGGATGAGAAGTTGAGCTAAGATTAGAATTTCGAACGGGATGGCAGTGATCGATGGTCAGATATAATGATGAAGAATGAATTAGGACAATACTATAGAGATAGAATATGTGCACATAAATTGGAGATTGTGTCTTATACTAGATTATAATACGAGTAGGTTATTCGGTGGTGTACTTGAACTCGAAATCTACTACGATTTTAAGAAAGATCCATGTGAGGAAACGTATATCCATTTGGGAAACTCCGGATTAGATGTAGCTAGTTATAACAGTGTAATATAGCAATGCCACCGGAACCGGACAAAGCTAGTACAAGTGCTGTCCAAACAAATTTACTAAATAAACGTTACATCCAAAGCTCAACAATCTCTTATCTATATTGGTTCTCATATTGTACAACATACGAGTTGATTGTCGAACAAATTGGCCGTTTAATTTTCTAAACTTGTGAATTAGCCCGAAATTCTTGTGTTTTTTTTTAAACAAATATCGACGAAATCCAGCCGGAACATACACCGAAATGTACCAAACACGCCCCTTGGTTTTTCGTCGGTGTTCAAGACCAGGTTTTTAGCCGACCCTCATTATTAGCACCATCATCATTATTGTATGAATTTCAACGTTTTTGTTGTTAATTTAAGAATCTAAGCGAAATTTGGGTTGTCAATCCAACATTTGATTGTTCGTTATGGACGAGTCATCTTTGAATATATTCGTGGATTACACCGGCTTAAACTTACAATTCGGTTGGAATTAAAACAACAATCGATAGAACAAAGAGTGGTTTGGTTTCTAGAGACTTTAGAGATTTTTATTTTAAACTAAATAGAAACAATCAGACAGTAGAGTTGGGGAAATTAGGATAAAACCAACATATCGACCGCATTACAAGTTTAAAACTTATAGAAAATAAATTTCTATATAATTATAGTGATTGTTAAACCATTTATCATCTCTTCATGCAATGTGTGCATAAGTTTTTGATACATAAAGCGCTCGATTGCAACATTTTCATATATAACACAATATTGACGTTAACAAAACTTCAAAAGCAGATGAGAATCAAATTTCCATAATAAATTATTTAATAACAAGAACGGTTTTTATGTAAACATCTAACCAGTGGTAGATTACGCTACAAATTAACAAAATATTAATTTAAATTTTAAATACAAACCGTCGAATTTCCAACGTTTTCATTCGACTCATTCAACTCATTCAACAACGAAAAATTGCCAACAAAGACAACTGTGACATTCGTTCTATTCAAAATCGATAACACAGCATTACGATTAGTTTCGAGTTTTTGGAAAAGTTTTTAACATTCATATGCAACCATTTCGGTTGGTTTAACGCTATTAAAAACGGTTTGTTAAAAATTTTTGGAAAGAAACAACGAATAAAAACGTTGAGCAATCATTAAACACTTTCCAATCGATTTATACGCGTATAGCTGTATTAAATTGAATTAAAAGTAATAGATTAAACGTATCAGCAATCAAGCTAACGAGATACAGCAATCATTCCACTCAACTGTTTCCGAACCTGTCTAGATCCCTCTCAACCGATCATTACCGCTTCATTTTACGCTTAGAATTATCCGATAAAAACGTACCTATTGCCGATTAAATGGGAAATAAACGGCAAACAAATTATCATATTCCAATAGTCTTTTATGTAAAATTGCATGAAACAATCAGAGCTGATATTATCAAACAAAATGGAAGAAATACGGGCGATCAAAGATTCTATTACAGTTTCTAAAACAAATAGAGATTGAAATTGGAAAAATTCAACGAGATGAATTGCTTTTAATTACAATGAATGGTGATATTTTTTATTTCCACTACACATACGAATAGTTGGAATGATTATCAATCAGTAGAGCTTGAGTTTTAATTCTAAAATTAATGAATTAAATCTCTACAACCGTTTTCGAAAATAGTGAGTTTCAACGATTTTATGAATGATGTCGATACGTTTTTTGTACAATTAATAACCAGAGCAATTGTCATAATGTACTTTACAAGACTATTAATCTTACCCAACTGACTTTATGGGCTTTAGATAATCTTCTAGACTGTATTAATAATTGTATGAAGAAAAATACTGTACTAATCGACTTTCTGTCTTAATGCCACTACTAATATCCGTAATTTTCGTACTTTTATAACTTTGTATTTTTATTACAACACTATCGTTAAGGATTTTCCGGTGTATAGATCCAATTATGATTAAATGAACGAGAATTAACCGGAACAAAAATTGTTAAACTATAATTATCGGAAAGTTGTAAAATTGGTGGATGCGCCGGAAGAGTTTACTTTACTATTTCTGTTACTGGCTCTGTAATTGCGGAATTTTTGCAAAATTTTAAACCTCCGCGTCCTTTAAACGGATATATAACGGAAATTACTACTATTAGAGAAACAGAATTCGATGAAATTTTTAAATCTTTAAATTATTAATATTTAATAATCGGTATCTCAATTCTTTGACAAGATATCACAGTCGATAATTAATCGTCAGAAGTAGCGTTTCAAGAAGCATCTGAAGACGTTGTTTGTTTTGAAAAATTCCAGTTAAATTTTGAGTTACAGAGAAAACCTTAGAGCATGCGTTTTTTCTTAATTTTTCCATATTTCTACCTATAATTTACCAATTTTTTAATGATTTTTGTATATTAGACTCCAATCATTGAACAAAATGCAAAAAATTTTCGAAATTATAATTACTAGACTGTTGCAAAATTGGTGGATGCGCCGGGCGGGGTTTTTTAACGTGATCTTTATTTCAGGTTCCGTAAATGCGGAATATCCGCACAATTTGAAAGATCCTTTTCTGCTTCTTTAAGCGGATATATGACGGAAATTATTAATATTTGGAAAATACGAATTCACTGAAACGGTATACAGCTTTTTGATTCGGTCTCAACAAATTAACAATATTTAATAATCGATATCTCAGTTGTTTGATAAGATAGCGCAACAAATGAATGAGTATTCGAAGCAGCGTTTCAAGTAGCATGAGGACATTTTTTGTTTTGAAAAGCTCCATTTGAATTCTGAGTTATAGAGGCAAATCTAAGAGCACGCGTCTCTTCTTAATTTTATCATATTTTCCCCTATAATTTAGAAAATATTATCGATTTTTCAATGATTTTCGTATATTATTTAGAACATTGAAAGATCTGTTTAAGTCTACAATCATTAAACAAGCTGAAAAAAAAATATTAAATTATTAAATACAGGACAATTATAAAATTGGTGGATGCGCCGGGGAGTTTATTTCAAAAAGATAAATGGATTTCTGTTTCCGGTTCTATAAATGCGGAATTTCCGCAAAAATTGAGAGATTCTTTTCTGCTTCTAGATCGACACCTCTTTAAACGGATATATAACGGAAATTATTAATATTCGGGAAATTCGAATTCACTTTCGTTCTCAACAAATTAACAATATTTAATAATCGATATCTCAGTTATTTGATAAGTTATCACAATAGGTAAATAAGCAGTCGAAGCAGTTTTTCAAGTAGTATCTGAAGACACTTTTTATTTTGAAAAATTCCAACTGAACTTTGAGTTATAGAGGAAAATCTTGAAGCATTTCTTAATTTTTTCATATTTTCCTCTATAACTTAGCAATTTTTCAATAATTTCCTTACTGTATACAGCAAATTGAAAGCGCTTTCTAAATTCCTTGGATAAGCTTATCAATTTTCCAGAAAAAGGAGAAAAGTTGAAAATTTTATTCCTGGCAATTTTCTTTGTTTTTGTTTCCGTTTCCGCAGCTGTTTCGTTTCTACTTCATTACAAATACAATAGAAATCCAAATTTACAAGGCTTTACAGATCTATGCAGACTTAATAGTTCACTGTATGGAGTTCTGATTAATGGTCTATTGAATAAACAACAATTAAAATCAAAAGCAATAATTTCAAGTTTAAAGCCGGTTAAGTAGCCGAATTGAGAATATTTGGACGACTGTATCGACTATTATATGAAATTTCATTAAATTAATGCTATGCTTTAATATCGAAACACGGCTATGAAATGCATAAATGTTGAAAAATAGAAGGTCCAACCATTATAAGCGAATAACGTTTTACAACTCAAATAAATAGCGTTAAACCGTCCTATAAATCAATAAGATGAAGATTAACGGATTTGATGGACGGCAAAATGTAAAGACCTCCAATGATCTACTGTAATATAATGAAAATTATTTATGATTCAAGTTCAGGTGTAGCTCAGACAGGAGGTGTTGGGGATTAATTAATTTTCAAGTCGTCATTTATAGTTGACGTGCGGTCGTCGTACGGATTCTAATTACAAAAGTGACAAAACCATTCGAATAAGACGTGGTACAATCAAAACAAATTTGAAATCAATCACGTCGATGCGATTTTATTAATTTTTTTTTATCGTTCCAGATTCGGTTTCTTGACTTTTCATATTATAAATGCTACAGATATTGAAACCTTGTACGTACATTTTCTCGTAAAATTGCCGAGATCGATATTTGATTTATTCAGTTATTACAATGACAAATCGTTACATTTTTTACACTTTAATATGATTTCTCATCCGGCTTTTTTCCCTTATTCTCCACTTCCTAGTACTCCTTCCGTAGATGCCCTAGGTAGTTATTTTTACGGGAAAGAAATGATCTACAATGAATGTCAAACGTCTCATTCGTTCCCCTATTTCGGGGCGCTATCTATATTTAAGAGATGATTCGGAAAAAGAGCCGCCTACGGTTGTCAAAATCGGAAATGTACACTTGTCTCAACATCTACAATAAAGACAAACATAAAGACGACCGCAAGCAATTTGGTGTTGGTTATTAAAATGGCCACCCATTTTCGTCAGCTGGGGTCGCCTAAGATCAGGGATTTCAACGGATAACGTCCAATGTAAACAATGAATAATAATTGATAACAATACAGGAATGATGCCGTTAACGCTACACAAATTTCAATTATAATCTAAAACGTGTAATTTGAATCGAACAACAAAAACAATACGATTTATCGTTAACAAATCGTTGTCTAAATTGTCGACTTATACACTGTTGACAACAATAGGAACTACAATGATAATAAAACGAAATAGTTTCGGGGCGCTCACATAAAATTTGACAGACTCACATGCGGATCGTTGAAACGAGTCTTCTCACAAATAATTCAATATACTTTACACTGACAATAAAAAAAATATCGTGCGCAATATTTCCATGAAACTTGGTTTTATACGAATGTAAATTATGTCTGGCATATTAAAAATATTCGTATAAATCTTTTACGACTCAATATTTATAAAATATGAAAACCAACATTTAATAAAAAACCGGCAACTTCTAGTCGTATACATTTAAGAAATCTGTGTCTGGATGGTGGTCGTAACTCATTAAAAGTCCGATCGTGGTCGTGTCAAGCACAATTAAACTGTACACCTGAAAACAAACTAATTTCATGGAACTCGAAAACTCGTAACTCCGAAATACAACAGACAATTGTAATAGAATAAATTTAAATATCATAGATGCGGTGTCGTTAAAACGCAACAAACACGAATAATAAAACAAATATTTTTGTGGAAAGTGAAAAGAGAATATTCGGCGATATAGAAATTATCAACAATAATGGAAATGAGAAATTGGAAATATTTTTTACTCCATCATACGGATATTTTTTTCAAAGAAAAACTGGAAAAAATAACGCACATCAAAGAGATGTAGAGCTTTCAAAGTAATTTCTCTAATCAGCAATACCAAACAACATGAATAATTATAAAGTCGCCTATATAGGATCGACTTTACCCTCTGATATTGCCTTATCAATTGGAAAAATCTGTTTCGAATTTTTTCGGAGTAATTCATTTAATTGGAACGTTTTCTTTATTAATTCACTCGTTTCTCATTCATTGAAAACAACCGCAATCCGTTCAAAATCTATATTGAAAGAGATATTTTTTTTAATTAGTGAATCTATATAAAATCTCATCTATGTAAAGTTTTAATGGAAAAATGCCATTACACATCCATTATCAAACGGAAGCTGATAATCTGATTTATTCGACTGCCTAACAATCGTAATTAAATGTACCCTTGTCTTCTTGCAATTGCTGATGAAGCGTTTGAAAAGGCCCAATTCCCAATAATATCCAAAAACCTTTATCCACTTTACAATACGAATATCTTATGATTACCTAGAGCAAATATAATCTTATTCCCCGACAAAGAGAATTCTTCTATTCTGTTGTTCTTCCCTTTTGCTTTATTATTTTTCTCTTATTCTTCGATTCATCCAATATTGTTGATTGAATTTCGTATTTTCCGCTGCCAGATTATCGAATCCCTCTTTGTTTTTAAATTTTTGTATTCGAACATAAACACGGTCTTTCCGTACCCCATCTATACACTCTAATAGACGAAAAGAATAATAAAAAGTTCCAGTGTAAATTATTCAAACATTTCCAAATCGTAGAAGTTTAAACATCGACTCGCATCTCTTTAGAATTTTCAATAATTCATAAGAATACGCAGGTAAATAGGCTAGGGACTCTATTTACTCTCCTTTATAAATCAATTTTTTATTTGGCAGAATTATTACGAAAAGAAACTCGGCGAATTCTATATTATTTCGACAATTTATCAAGAATAACTACAGATTTTATCTTGCAAATTATAATGGCAGACCTAGAGCCATTTGTATATTAAACACGTAATATTTCGAATTACAACTTGCGATTTGAATTTTTCTTTAGTTGGAGAAATACCCCCCAACTATAAATTAATTATTGCAAGACTAAATGAACAACTGATGCACAATTTGTTGAGACTGCGCTACAACTTTATTTATTAACGAAATTAACGCAAATCTGAGTCCAAACTGGAGTTTCTCTCCTTGACAAAATTTCGATTATTGTTATAAACGTGGATCTTAAACTAACAAGACAAGACTTAAATATTTACAATAACAGTCTAGTTTATTTGTAAAAACGTTCATTGTTGATTAAAAGCAAAAAATCGAATATTATTAATCTAGAAAGACGCAGTTATTGTTTAGATATAAGACGATATAAAAAACTTAAAACTGTTGAAAATTGTAATTTTTAATTTTACCTCAAGCCGCTACTGTATTTTTACATAAAACATTGTATTTGGAATATTTCGTGGAAATTTCAAATTAATCCAACTGAAAACGGGCTGCAATGTGCACAAATTTGGAAAATATTCCAACAGGAATTCGTTGAATTTCCAATGCACTTGTTACAGGTGTGTCCGTTTTTTTCCAAATTGAAAAACATTTCCATTTTATTCAAATTTTAGCAATTTATCAAGACGATAAGCGATCGAAATTGTTCAAATTAATTGAAGCCTTATATTCGACCATAAAAAGTCTCCATTTCAAAGAAACTTCCGTGTAATTAATTGCAATAATTAACGGTAGGTGTTAATTGGATTTTGGTAGGGAAATTTGTAGGCGCTATTTTAATTCCTAACTATTCTCAATGACATTCGGATAAATTTTCACAAATTATCGTAATTTGCTGATTTTTCAACCGGAAATCTGCACAAAGCAATTTTGAATTTTCTTCAAAGAATGCCTCGAATAAAATTAAGCTTCCAAGGGGTCTCCTATGGAATTAGCTGCGGGGGTCTAAGAGAATGCAGTCAAGTTTGTTTAAGAATTTCCAATATTTCGAAACATATTCAACAATGCAGACGAGAAAGATTAACAAAAAGGATTCAAACTTACCGAGAACACCAATATATGCAAACAATGTTAAGTATAACTGGATACTCCTCGGTATTAAGAACGCCATTATAAGAGTTTTCTATGCGGATATTGAGAAAAGTTGTATTAATTCACAATTTAGTCTTGCACAATTAAAAAAGTTTGATGATTTGATAGAGAACACACCACTAGGTCACACAAATTGCACTGTTTAGTTTTCTAGACTGGCACTTTTATGAACCTTAAAGAGATGATTGGATAGTTAAATAATAGAAGGAATCATTGGTAGATTGTCGATAAATAATTGGATGGAAAAAGATTTGAATCTCTAGTCTGAAATGCCATTCAATTCAATTGAACCATAATAAATTTGTTTACGAGAATTTCTCCCATTGAAAAATATATCTACGAGAAACCAAATCAAATTAAAGTCGGGTAGAATTCATTAATTTTTGGTATTTCATCGTCGAGAAAATTTACAGAAATCATCCGATTGTCGAAATTCTATTAATTTGGAGCTTTTTCCAGTATTTCGCCGCAAATTGCAGAATTTCTCTAATTCTAATACACGAATTTATATCGTTCTAGTTCGGTTTGTTGTTATTAATTTTGTTCAATTGTTGTTCAAGTGGCGTTGTGTGTATCATCGACGTGACTTCCGGCGTGCTTTTCAAACAGAACAAACCGGCAGCGGCCCGCGCTATACAACTCGTTACTTGATGAAAACTGAAATGTTGTGAACACGGCAAACGAATTTCCCAAACATGAACGCCGTCTAGCGGTGGAAATTGGCCAAAGTGGTCCACGCAGCAGCAGCATCCTCGCCGCGATCATCACCATCATCATCAATAGAATAATTGCATAGAAAACAACAATGGTTCAATAGAATAAACTCGATTATTTCCAACATATTTCGGTGCTTTTGTGTTCATTTAATGGACGAAATTTGTAACAACTATCGATGTTTGTAAATTTCATTCACGTTATTAAAACGAAACTTTGTTGGAAGTTTTGTTGAGGTAACACAACATATGGATATAGTTGAAGTTTGTGCCGCTTAATATGGACAACGTTTTTGGAATTTCATCAAATTCAACACAAAACTTGCCAACAATTCCACTTGGATGTTTATAAAAATTCGCTCATATTTCCTCAATTCACTCCGACGGCCAGGATCGATCGGAGACTGGCTTTAATTGCTCCCCTAGTGGTCAAAGAAACTTGGTAATCAAACAGGAAACAAAGTTTATGACAACACCACAATTCAATGCAATTTTTATCGAATTAAAGGAGTCTCTCAATTAATTTATAGCAAATATCAATGTTCGAATAGAGTTTAAATTAATTACAAGAATAATTGTAACAACGGAATAATTGTCTAGAAAAACGACGAAAAAACTTTATATGACGATATTTTTACTCTACTAGAAAACTTTTCAAATTCAACTCGTTGAATTTTAATTAATATTAAGTCTGCTTCAGGTGATTTCAATTAATTGAAATTATTTTAAATGGAACAACATGAGAACAATCTTAATTTAACTTTGCTCGGCGAAATAAATTGGTCCTCTTTCAATATTGGTTGTCACCAGTGATGACGCTTTTCTATTCCATTTCGAAATTTAAAATTATTGAAATTTCTATTTTTAAAACTCAAACTAAATAGGGTCAATTTGTAATATTGTAACAATAACATTTAATCCAAGCTTACCTTTGTAAATCTATTCGAGTGAAGAAAGCGAATACTTTCCCCGAAAAAATAATCTCTCCAAAAGCGTGTCCTTTTTCGATTCAATAAAAAAGCAGGAAAGCCAAATCTTTAATCTTATTTACTTCCACTTCCGGCCTGTATTTGAGTAGGTCGAGTGTATTCTCGACAATCTGTACATATCCGGATAGTATTGACGGATTTTTGTCTGTAAATAGTGATATTCGTTAGTACAGTGCTTGATAACGATAGGAAATTAGTTGTTGGACCATATGGAAAGACACCTATAGATATCAGAATCCTCATCAGTACTAATACCCGAAACCCGAATGTCCTTAGGAGCGGTGTCAACCCTTATCATCATAGTGGAGCGTGCACGGGATATAAAGTCTTAATAATTTTCGAAATAGACAACTTTTTCGAAATTAAATAAAACCTACAATTACGTACTATAGTTGGGGTTGAATAAATTGAAATTTTAGAGATTGTTTACATGTCAAACTTTGAACAAAAGTCCTAATCGCACCAAAGCAAGGCGTGCTCATTGATAATACCTACACCACACCAACTTTGTACGTAATTCACCAATAATTAAAGTTAAATAACAAGCCTCTGAGTTGATAATGTCGGATAATTATTCTAGAGAAGTTTCACAAGTTTTATTCAATATCAATATTAATACCTACTGTTATTACCACGAATGATAGCCGAAAAAATAGAAACATGTTTCATTTTGGAACGATTTAATTCCATTGATACGTACATATATCAATTCTCTATTGTTATGACGCACAATTAATCACTCAACTTCCTGATATTGTATCGCTATTACGCCAAAAAGTTGTTTTGCGAAAAACACAATCATATAGAGACACATGAATAGGACAAACCGGGCGATAGACGGAGAACGAGCGAAATTTTAACCCACATACGTTAGAAACTTTCCAGGTTTCCTTTCGCATTATAAACTTTAAATGCTTTTTCATTTGATCGAAATCTAAATTCTCCATCTCTACATATATATTTCGACCTATACAATATAACTATATACAACTAGATCTAGTTGTAGTAACTGTATTTGACACGTTGGCGATTTCTACTGCAAATGCAACACACAACACACAAACTCCCTGAACGAATTTCCGTTGCTTGTTGTGAAAAGAATCAGAAAAAATACTAGAAATAGTCAATAAATAAATTGGTCTCTTTCATCAATTCAAATATGGACACATTTCTATTCCATCTATATGTTTAGTTTGTATTTTCTAAACAATTATATAAAGTGTTCTCTCTATTTCGAATTGTGGTTCACCGATGATGAAACATTTGTTCAATTCTCACACAAGAAACTGGCGTGAGTTTCCATTTAAAATCACCCTCGCAATAGTTTCAATCTCAATGTAGGTATCTGGACATTTTTTATGTTTTCAACGAAACAATAAGTTCATTAAGTTATTATTACAAATATCTGAATATTTCCCGGTTGTTTACGTGGAATACAACAGGGACAAACATGCGAATAAGTAAAATTACAACGAATGGAAAAGATGGTGGCAGTAAAGCCTGATTAAGTGCAAGTTTGCACGAAACTTTAATAGTCTACCTTTACAATTTCGCTACGATTTGTGAAAAATACAAAAAATCTCTGTTTGCATTGATAACAACGGTGAGATTGTAGAAATCTCCAGTTTTATTGGATTATTAGATTTAAGAAGAGAGTAAACTTGAAAAATTTGTAAATAAAATAGTAGTCAACGTTGAAATCTGCAACTAAATAAACATTCGATGATAATTTTAAAATGTCGATGCAATGTGGCTTTAAAGCTTGAAATTGAAACCGATTGATTAGGACGAGAGAACGTTTTTATACTGTGCAAAAATGGTGGATGAGCCGGGCAAACCAAAACTACTTATAATCCCTTGAAAACTTGAGTATTTTAACTTATCCTTATAAACTTCACTCAAATTCATACAAGGGTCCTTTTCGCTATCACTTGTTCAAAATAGTGGCCGATATAAATCCCGACAAATCAATTTTTACCATACTCTATTACAGTAATCTAAATGTGAACACCTATGAGTACGGCTTGACAATTCGAAATTTGGGGCCAAATCTAACCTGATTGACTTAATAAGAGAAACCGTTTCTATAGAAAAATGGTGGATGCGCCGGAAAAAATCGAAACTACTCACAATTTCTTGAAAAAATTGGGTATTTTAGCTAAAATTGAG
>JACDRP010000801.1:0-22752 GCA_013841185.1 Hycleus phaleratus | reverse complement strand
CGGGTTATTGTATGACGTCACGTTTTTATTGTAGTTTGAATAGAGCGCCATCTCGTGGTGATTGCTACGAAATTGTCCAATAATGACGTTATTCAGTTAAATAAATTCGTTTAGATTAGAATGGGATCAATAATGTAATTTAGAAGTATTAGTAGATGGTCACATTCTAGCAGACAAGTTGGGGGTGAATATTGCGAGAAGAATTGGGGAGGATGTGCCGACTAAAATAAGACATCAACGATGATAACGTGACAGGAGAACTAAAATGTTGCGTGCTTTGAAAATTTCAACCCTTAACAGGTATGTAGAAGTGAAAGGGATGATAATAATAAAAATAATTTGAGGAAAGAAATCCGACCGCAACTCATATCCCATAGTTGGCCATGCTTTGGTTACGTAGTGTCGTAACTTGATTCGTTAATAACAAAATTTCAAATATAGTAACGTATGAAGTAAGCTACGACTCTATTCAGCAAAAACACAGCCAATTGTTTTAAAATTACAGTAATCATTTGTTTTTAAATAATTGCCGTGTAAATTTCATAAATTCCACCCCGTTTATTCTCATATATTGGATCGATATAAGGGGTGAATGTTTGTTAGCAATAAGAAAAAAAAAACAACCTACCCTTATTATTACGGTCTAGGGGGATTAAAAACGATATACTATAAGTCCCCGGGGGTGCTTAATAAGACTCAGCATAAAATCGCTGATTATAAATATGGCGTGACCGAAAACTTGCTATTTTGTTAACTTAAATTAACGGATTTTAGGGGTATTATTACGAAAAGGTACAATAAAAAAAGGGTTGATTTTTTTAAATTTAACCACCCCTATTTAGTAATAAACGAGTAAATATTGGAAGTTGGGTTAACGTGTTTTTTATTCTCCTATAACTTAATCCAAGCCTACTATGTTTATTGTTAAATTAATTCCAAAGCACACTTTATGCTTAGTTTAGATACAGAGTGTACCACAATAATTTAGCTCAAAGTCGGCCATATTTTGTAATAACGTAGTGTCATAAATTTGTTCATACGTTTAAACAATTGACTTTAACAAATGACAAATGTAATAAGAATAAAGCTACGACATTATGTTCGAAAAACAACTGCAAAATAAATTATCATGGCACACTCGATATATAACATCAATGACAGACCGCAACAATTTAATTATCCGATATTGGTTTGAACTAAATTACAAATTTAGTTCAAAATTTGTTTGTTTACATCGAAAGTAGTTCCTTTGATACAATTCGCTTTGACAAATTCATCAATTTTAGTTCAATTTTCATAGGGGAGGGGTAATTACAACAATAAACAAATGAAAACACAGACATCTCGATTATAATGGAAAAACTCCAAGTGTCCCCCGGTGATTTGTCCAGTACTTTAATTTTGAGGTAGAATCTTTTCCAACGCAGTCGGCTGTGCTTTTATTGTGCCGTGAATCAAGCTACGACAATGTGTAACAAAAATGTAACCTAACTTCTAAAGACTTGTGACGTCACTAAATCTACTATTATAGCGCCATCTATCAACTATAAAATAATATTAAAATCTACTAGCGCCATCTATTAGAATTTAGTCTATTTGTTGGTGATTATGACGTTAAATAATCGATTTGTAGATGAGTTTTGTCTTGTTTAAAAAAAAAGAGACCTTTATTTACACGGTGTGCAAATAAAGTCCTAAATTTGGTTGAATTAAATATTAAAAACCGTCTTATTTTTAGAATTTTTAAGAAGATTCCTTTCTAAATCAATATTTGTTTAATATTCAACGAACTTAACGAGTCTTTAACGATACTTTTTGATATAAAAATAACCAACAGGAGGGTAGAAAGAGGGAGAAAAGAAAAGAAAACAAATTACAGTAAAACTATACACGAAGTTTGCGTTCAAAAATGAAGTTTTCAAAGTTTATTTTTTTATCTTGCTATAAAACATATTGAATTATTCAAAAGTCCCTCGATTTACATAAAAACAATTCAATTACAATTATCCCTCAATTTACACGTAAATTGAGATGGGTTTTGAAATACCTACGTTTATACCGCAATTTAGATATATATGTACATGATTCTTAAATACACGATATAGATTAATACGGTTTCATTTTACGCGTACGTTTAGATACCATTTTGTGCAACTAGAAAAATAAATATTCCCATTCTGTTATATAAATGGGCTCAATTTATGCGATATTAATTCATGTAAAACGAATCCACTTAGATCTTTATACAATTCTCAATTTGCACGGTATAATTCGTGTAAATTAAGACACGCATGTATTTTGAAATATTTATTGGTAGATTCAATTTGCACGATGTCAATTCGTGTAAAACGAGTCCACTTGAGGGGATATTTCGTGTAAATTGAGGGATTTCTGTATTTTTAGTATTTTTTGATAGTTTCTTTAATAAAAAAGTTGTTATACCTGGATTATGCTTGTTTTACCAACGGCTGGTGCGCCCAATAGTATAACTTTAACACGATCCACTGATTCTGGACTGATTTCAATTGGACTCCTCGGTATATTCTGATTCGTTTGATTTGATTGATTCTCATTCTGACGTCTTTCCAGAAAATCCAGATCCAATTCTAGAACAAACGAAAAAAAATCCACTCTTTAGTTATCACCTATATTGATACAACATTTTTGTTTTATAATCCCATCCCCCCTACCCCCCCTCCCCGCCCACACCTTTTCCAATTCGAATAGAAAGCCGATTGGAAGTGATTCAAATACTCTCAACTGACCCAATTTGTTGGTTTTCTTTTGTTTTGTGTTCTTTTTTTGTTTCTTATCATCAAGAAGATAACAATACTTCAGAACATGAATGGGTCATTCAATAACGTACAATATTAATTCATATCGTAGTTGGCGTTGACTTTGATGATGTTATTTGTTTTTCTTTGAAATGTCAGATAGAATAATGTATGAACCAAGTTACGACTCTCTATAATAAAGTCATGGCCAACTATCAGGTATTTTTATAAAATTTCTTCTACTGTTATTCTCTAATTAATTTAATTTAATATAAGAAATCCAATTATTAATATATACAATTTTATAATTAAATCAACCCTTATAAAATCGATCCATTTATTATTAACTGTTGATTTAATATTAACAGATTTTCAAGGGTTGTTTGCCAGTTCAAATAAACCCACCCTGTCGTCAACTATTACATATATCTATCTATAATTATATATACAGGGTGTACTACGATAATTTACCTAGTAGTAGGCTATGATTTAATTACGTATGTCGTAGCTTTATTCTGCAATGTAAATTATTATGGTAGACTTGATCGCAGTTGGC
Source organism: Hycleus phaleratus (assembly GCA_013841185.1). Lineage (NCBI taxonomy): Eukaryota > Metazoa > Arthropoda > Insecta > Coleoptera > Meloidae > Hycleus > Hycleus phaleratus. The sequence continues at coordinate 19,422 of JACDRP010000801.1, read as the reverse complement.
TATATCTTAATTATATATTGTCGTAGCTTTGTTCAGACTCTTGAAAAATCGATAATTATCAAATTTAGGGAAGAGTATGAAACAATCTACGACACTATATAACAAAAGCATAGCCAACTGTGAGGTAAATGATTGCGATATATTTGATACAGATGGTATTTCAACTCGAAGTTGGCTGTGCCTTGGATTATGACGTTCGAACATTTTGAAACTACAATGTGAAGCAATCTACGACACAACGTAACCAAATCATAGCCAACTGTGATGTAAGGTGTATCTTGTAGTGTACACAAATTTACAACCCTCATCCTCTATATAAGCCGAATGGGGCTTATTAATTTTAATTTCTGCTATTTTAAATATAAATGGAGACTTTTAATTGGCCCGCTTTTCGAAGGAAATTCGTAAACTCAACTGAAAATTCTTAAGTAAATTTCCATAAATTATCTAAATTGGTGTTAAACTTTGCTATTTCTGAAAGAAGCAGTAAAACTTTCAACTGTCATTTGCATATTTTTATTATCTAACAACTTTAATTGGCCAAAAATGTATACCACAACACATTGAAAATAATCAACTTGACTCTGCATATTGGCAATTTACACTATAGCGCAGTTGGCGGTGCTTCGTTTGAGTAGTGTCGTAGATTGATTCGTATAGTTAAAAAAATACATTAGTAGAATATGAATCAATCTCCGATATAATGAAGATGACATAGCCAACTATTTCATTAAAGTATTAACAAAAGACAAAAAAACAACGAAATGCATGGCCAACTGTAAGATGAAATAATAAATTTAAGGGAACACACGGAAAAAAAAACAACAAAAAATTGAGATAATTACATTTGAAAACTTCGCTAGCAAATACAGATTTGAATTTTTCCGATAATTTATCATTTCAATTAAAACTTTTTTCGTTGGATTAGTAGTAGGGGTGGTTTTTTTTTCAAACGGGGGTGATTTTTCATATTCAATAAACCTGTCAAGAACAAATTTTATACTTCATTACTAATTATTAATCAACAAGATTTGATTGTACAACTTTAATTGTACACTTTTTAAATTTATATCATTAACAAATTAATAGGTTAAGAATTTGAATTTTCGCGCGCAATTATATTGCGCAATAATGGCGTATAATTAGTGATTTATTTAAATAAATTAATCAAATTGGCTGAATTCTAATTGTTTTTCTAGTTGGTTGCGTAGCAACCTGACAACAACTGTAAAATTTAATACAGTATGAACTCAACTACGACATCAGATAATTAACGTACGACCAATTAAATGAATTTCGTCTCTCTTTTTTTTTGATAATCTAAATATACGACGACTTTGTTTTAATTACTTTTGAAAATTAATTAACATTTGATACGAAACAAGTGAAATATTAACGCCTCAAGTAACTGTCATTTGCATATAAATTACAGGGGCGGCTCGTGATTCGAGTTAGTTATATGGATAGGGGGGCAGGGGGGAGTGAATTAATAATGACAAGGGGCGCTTAGTAACGAGCCGTCTATGAGTTTCGATATAGAAATGGTGGATGCGCCGGGCAAAAATTTATAAACTAGTAGAATTACGTCGTAGCTTTATTCAGCCATCAATAAATGTACGTACAAAGCTACGACACTAATTGTTGAAGACCACCCAGGCAACTACGATTATTTCGATAGAAAAATGGTGGATGCGCCGAATAATACACATCTAGTTGTCCATGATTATTCAAATTGGGTAGTATGTTGTAGTTTTATTCGGCCACTTAGAACAATAGATAAACAAATGTCAAAACGTACGAATAAAGCTACGACCCTAATTTAAAAGGAATTAAAGTAGGCTCAGTCAACTACGGTTTGAAAATCAAGCAGGCTTCGGTGCGAAAATGGTGGAGGCGCCAGGTAAAACCATCTAAAGGCACAGTTGGCTATGGAATTAACAATTATAGTATGAATCAAGTTACGATACTACGTCACTAAAATAATCCTAGCCAACTACAATTTGAAATAATTTCTTCAAATGTAATTAATTGAAATTTCATAATAATTCATTACAAATTTTCTCATTGGTAGAATTGATTGATTGACGAGATAAATCAACTGAGATCTCCATTAAATCAACCCCTTCATGTATTTATTCGAATTCAAAACCACCCTTAATTGAGTCTAGAATATTTAAACAAAAGAGGACACAAAAAACGTTAACGACCATTCATTGGGGAGATTACAATTAAAAGAATTCGAAATTTTCTGTTTCATTAAAAAAAAATAACTTCCCTACCCTCTGGCCGGGGAAGTTAATAGAGAACCACCCTTATTTTATCTGTGGGGGTGATGTATCAAATGTTGCCGCCCCACCACTGAGCATGAAAATTTACTTTGGAATAAAATTAATAGTTTGTTTTGTGTTCAACAATGAGATGAGATGAAATAGAGAGATAGAAAGTGATATTAGGGGGATGAAGGTGAGAAAGAATTTTCTGTATGAAATATAAGGGTAAGTTGAGCTTGACGAATTAGAATGGAAGAGGGTTGGAATTGTATATTATGGAAAATTCAACTGTTGAATTTCCAAATAATACACCAAGTTTATGCCTACATTTTTTTCTTGGACGTAGTTCGTAGATTTGTTCATATTTTATATAATTGAGTAGTTGAATAAAGCTACGACATTACATTATTAAATCATTAACAACTACAAATAAACATAGTAGACTCGATAATCAGAATTAGAACCAAATTGAATGTGATTTTGTCGTAGCTTGATTCGGCCAACTATAGACAAGTATGAACAAAACTACGACATTATATTATAAAAAAAGCATGGCCAACTTTTGTAATATTGTACATCTTGGATATCGATTGTCGTTTGTTAAAACCAACAATATTGCTTGATTCTAGTCAGTGGCGGTTCGTTGTTTGTAAAATAACCTGAAGGTAGAAAGAAATATTGATAATCTTTATAAATCGATCAAATTTCTTGTTTCACAGTTGACTAGATTCGTTAAATTCCCCTCTAAAATTCTAAAATTTCATTCAATTGTTTATTTCGCTTTGATCTTTGCTGATTTTCTAGAAAATTGATAAATCACACCCTCGATCTTATCAATTTACATATATACAGTAATGGCATATCAAATTAGAACATATATTTGTTATATTTATAAATTACTATGTATCTACTTCAATTGCCTCGTCTGTATATCAATATAGAAGATAATATCGATAAAAGTGATGTTCTCTTGTTACTATCCAAATATTTGATAATACTGACAATGTAACAACTGAATACATGGCTTACTTGTTGTTTACTTTGCTTTTTTCCCCCCGATAAAGCTTCGTATAATAGAGGGTGGAAGTATTCATTTCAAAACCAAATATTTGTAAAAATGGGGTGAGTTTACGAGAATAAAAAATTCCAAATACATATAAATAAATCGAATATTCTACACAGATGGCTGTGATTTCGTTACATAGTGTCGTAGCTTGATTCATATTTCACAAAATTCGACATTTATTGAAGTTTTCAATAGTTGAATCAAGCTACGACGTAAGCAAATGCATGGCCAACTATGTGTAGAAGTTTAATTAAGTTTCAATTGCATTCCGCTTTTTGATCAAATATCACCCTATCTTTGTCACACATCGATTATCCTCCACTACTATAAATTCTTTAGGGGTTAAATATGGGGTTGAACGAAGGGTTGTAAATCATAAAAAATCAACTTACCAAGATGACGTTTTGAATTCGGCGTAATCGGTGTTGTCGCCACTTTGATACGTTTATTTTTCCACCCCGTTCCAACCCTTTGTTTTGATAATACTCAATTTACTATAAAGTTGGCTATGTTTATCGAATTTTTTTCAAAGAACAAAAGACATAAATATTTATATAACTAAGGTACGGCTAATAATTCGATTGTTTATCGTTTAGAAAACAACACCTACTCGATGTTGAAAACAACCCTCTCTCAAGATACAACACCCTGATGGAAATAAATGTGAAAAATATGTAAAAATAGCCTAGTGTTAACACTAGAGGGTGTAAACCGTCAATAATTCACCGGAAATATAAGGGTAGAAAAAAATTATATCATTATAATAATAATGATGTTATTTCATTTAAAATTTGGTGATTTATCAAAATCAAATTACCAATAATTACTCGAATTTGTAATTGTTGTAACAATTGAATAACAATTAATTATAATAATTGTATAGGGGTTGTAATTTATTAGTCAAAAGTCGAATTTATCGAATTTAACAATATAGAGTTGAATTCGACTGGAATAATAAAAGGGGATGGGGGATGGAAAATACAACCCCTAAAGTTAAGGGATAGATGAAATATCTACGTTACGATACACAATAAAATCTAGTATTCTTACTTATACCAGTGGTTCTCAAATATAGACAGTTAAATTGCTCAAATTTGTATTTATTTATTGAGACACACTGGTTTATTTGTACAGTTGTGAGTAAAAAAAATCAACATTTCTATTTTTTCAACGAATCTACAGGGTGTCGTAACTTGATTTATACTCTATTCATTGGAAAAACAAGCTACGCGTTACGTTATAAAATCATGGCCTACTGCTTTTTTTTGTAGAAATTGACTAACATAAATAGAGTGCGGATTTACAGTTCATTAGTTATTTGATTAATTACTCGCCCGGTAATCAATCTTCTAAATAGGGTGTATATCTTGTAGATGGCTGTGCTTTTGATTATGTTTGTTTGTTTTCCATTAATTCTAAATGTTGTGTATGAATCAAGTTACGACTATATATAATTTAGAAAAAAAACAGCCAACTATGATAGATTTATACATCCTGTATAGAAATAAATATAGATAAATAACTTGCAATAAATTCGAAACTTTTATCTACCTTACCCCTGTAATTTCACGATTATTTATTTAAAAAAAAAAACAACAAACAAATCGAGATTACCAACTTTATAGAAATTGAGGGAATATTTATTTATTTATTTTCGTATAAATACGTCTTTTAGGGTAGTTTGATTGAAACAACCCCTATTTGGATGTTATCCGGCCGGCGGTTGGAATCTGACTGGTTATTTTGGTTATAGAAGGCTGCTGTCATTGAAAACAAAACAATAACAGCAACAACAATAAAACTTTAAATCAAGTCGCCTATGGAAATTTGACTGTTCAATAATTTGACATATAAATCTCTGTTAATATAACAAAAAAAAAATTATGGTATGTTCACAATAAAAACACCCATATAGCCTACTTTGATGCGAAATTTAATCCAACGATTATTCCGATAACCCAATAACAATAGAATTGTAATAGAAATTCAAATCAAACAGGTTATGGGCATTTTATTTGAATATTAAGCCTACTTGATTTTGCAACTATTACAATAAAAATTTTGGTAGGTTCACAATAAAACGTTCATAGCCCACTTTGATTTCAACTAAAACATAGGTGGTTGTGGTCTTAATTACCTAACGTCGTAGCTTTGTTCAGTAACGTCGAATCTAGTGCAGTATGGACAAAGTTACGACTCTATTCACTATAGTCATAGCCAACTTTAAGGTGAACTACACCCTATAGAATGACAATCTAAATTTAAATCAAGTAGGCTTGTTTAAATGTAAATCTAAGCCTATTTGATTTTCCAATTAAGTATAAAAAATATGGTATATTCACGATAAAACTTTCATAGCCTACTTTTGATATGAATTTTAATCGAAGTAATCTCGATAATCTAGTTATCTTAAAATTCGTGTTGTTTATTTTTTGTTTTTTTTTTTTTTGGCAATTATCCAGAATCGATTCGTGTATTTGTAATGTTTGCAATTCATTTTATACACCCCCTTCTCATCTTACACCCCATATTTCCACCCTTTAGTTGATCATTTTCCATCCTTTTTCTACAGTGTTAATCTGTAACAAATATCGAATGATTTGTGTGTGTACGAGAGAGAAAGATATAATTTTGAACTTTATGGATAAATAAAGGAATAGATAAAAGTTAGCGTCTTATTTTCAGCAAAACACATTAATCAAATTTAGACACGTTGAGTGTAAAATGTAACAAATGTGACACTGTGTTCGCCAAGATTATCGCTACAGTTTCGATAATAAATCATTTGGTGTTTTTCTTTATTTTCAGTTGGTATTAGATGTAAATTCGGTGATAAATAACAAAATGTCGAAAATGTATATTTTACTAAATACTAGAAAAAAAATCGGTTATATTTTCTAGTATAGTTACAGAATACCATCATAGATATATTCAATTGAATTTTAAATCAAAGTGGCTGATGGAAATTTCGTTGTAAATATACGAAAATCAAGGCCTGTTTGATTTAACAACTTTTTGACAAAAATATAACCTCAACTGTCAAATTAATAAATGTCAGTTGACTTTGATTTGAAGTTAAATCGAATCTGTCAAACAAATGAACAATTAAGCACACTTTGACCACTAATTATTCAAACAAATTCTAAACAAATTATCGATAATTAAAGAAATAAATTATAATTTAATTTAATTAACGAATCAGTCAATAGAAACAAACGAAACTATGTTTCATTGAACTAATTGAAGATTAATTTGCCTTTGATTTCGAATAAATAACAGACAATCGATAAACAAACAAGTGAAAATGGAGCAGCTAATTGTTGATTTATTGTTCGAAAATCAATTATTTTTTATCAATACACACAGTTGGCTGTGACTTTTGTTTATAGTATAATATCGTAATTGTTTTCCAAATCTAATTATGAAATAAGCTACGACATGCTACTAATTTATCGCCAACTTTGTGTTTTACAAATATTACAAAAAAAATTAAGCTGAATTAATTTGGTCTGAACCGTATGGGGGTGGGATTAGATTTTAGGGTAATTAAATCTTTATATATAGACTAAAATTCCACCCCATTTTTATTTAATATAAAAGACTATACATATATAGGGTGTATTTACAAGATTTCCTATCACAGTTGGCTGGGTATTTTTTATTACGGTACGTCGTAGCTTTGTTCAGTTGCTTGAAATGTCAAATATCAACGTATGAATAAAGCTACGACGTTACGTAATTCGAATCATAGCCTACTATTAGCTGTAATGTTCTGTACACCCTGTATATTCGTCTAAATGCGGTAATATTAAAAAAAATTTATACGAAAACAACAGATGAAGAGGCGATTTATTCATCCCCTTATTCTCTATTATTACTGTTTTTATTATTAATATTATTATTATTTTGTTTTATCATCCCTTATGAATAGCGAAAACCAACTTTACATTTAGTTTTGTATAAGAAACAAGTAACAAAGTAATAAATTTCCAACAACCCTCTATCTTTTATCATACAAGTAATATAATACCTTACCCATCCAACCCCACCTTGAACATCACCCTTTTTTCCAGCCCAACTACCCTATTTATAAAATGTTTGATTGTAGAGAGAATGTAAAGTTTATCGTTTTTGAATTCACCCAACACCCCTGCCAATTTTTTCTACTCAAAAGAATTCAACCCCTCTCAAATTCTAAAGGGTTGTGTAATATTGAATCAAGTTAGGATAAACGTTCAAATTTCATCGCCAACTATTTTAATAATAAAATCGATGTCATTGAAATTTTTATTTATTTAAAGGGGTTGGTCAAGATGGCGTTGTAGAGATAAATGAATTTCAACGGATACGTGATTATGAATAAACCAATATTGTTCTAAGATAGCGTTGGAAAAATCTGAAACGAGTTTTTAGTTGGCCATGTTTTGGTAGTGTCGTAACTTGATCCATCAAATGGCTGAACAAAACTACGACGTTAGGTTCAAAAATCATAGCCAACTTGATAGTGGAAATTCATAACGAAACAGGAGGGTGTAAAGATTAATTTCGAACAAATATTAGAGATATCGACAATATAAATCAAAAGACAATTGAATTTTTCTTTTGTCTCGCCTTCCATCTCTTTCTAATTGCGTTTAATTCGAATGTGTTGGCAAGAGACACACGAAAAACAGTGACTGTGCGTTTTTTTTACCCTATTACGACCCTTCTTCTGTACACATATGAGAAAATTTAATAAAAACGACTGATTTAATGGCGAACGTTTTTCTTTTATTATTAAATTTCCATTGCGAATAAGACAAGTGAAAAAAAAAACAAAAGAAAAAGTGAAGCACACTGGGATTGTTTCTTAATTAAATAAACCGAAGAAAAATTGTTTGGACAATTTACCAAATATTTACCAATAATACAATGGACAACTTTAATAAAGTAAATTGAACAAAAATACAGATTTATTTTCTATTAAAATAACTCACCTTTGCCGCACACCACTGATAAACAATTGAATGTTGCAGCTATGGTAATTCGATGTTGTTATTATTGTTGCTGATTATTGAATTATCGCCGCCACTGGCCGATTGTCGATTTATTCAATTTGAGCAATTAATCAACGAACACACAATTAATTAATTAATTTCAATTATAAACAAAAAAATTTGAGATTTATAAATAAAAATTCAAATATTTATAGGTTAGTTAACCCGTTTCGATTGTTTATACACAATTTTGTTCGAGTTGTCAGTTAGATGGCGCTGCAAGAAAATTCCAGGGGCTACTATGCGAATTTATCGATCAGGTAATTTCGAAATTTTAAATTTAAATTAATTTATTGGAATTTAATTCTTTTAATGTGTAAAGGTTAAGAAAATTCTGTTATCTTATCACGAAAATGGGTGAAATTCCATTAATTTTCGATATTTTCAGTTGTTTATTCCCAACTAAAATGGCGGGCAAGTAAGCGCCATCTATTGGCCAATCGGAGGACATTTGCGCATTTACACAGCGCGTCCCGTCTAATTAGGGTTGTTATACTTTTATCAATCAATCAAATAGGCTATGATCGGTTGTACCAAAGCCTGCTAGATTCCTCTGAAATTCATTGTATTGACTCAAGTAGGCATTGGAAAACTTATATACACAACTGGCAGTTATAACTAGAAACATAGATCAATTATAATTGAAATTAGAGTAGATCATTTGATATATTTTGAAATATTTTATGATTTCACTCGACTTTACCGGACCTGTAGATAATATTAAACTATACTTATACTACGAATTGCCAGTTCAGTATATTAATCCATTGACCCCACGTTATCTTTGGAATTCCCCATAACCTACAAATCGGTGATTCATTTTTCCTTTATCCGCTCAAATTTTTTATCTTCAACTGTTCATAATTCATTTAAAAATAAATCAGTGTTGCTGTGTTTGGTGAATTTTCCGATCAAAATGGACGAAAATTGGCCGAATCAATCACCGAAATTCGTCACGAAATTCGCCGATGAATTGCCACCAATCGAACCGATAAAATTCGTGGAAATCGTCGAGAAAAGTCGAAATTTCCCGGTGAAATTCCCCATAAATACGGTAACGTGTCAATATTTAAATAAGAAGAAAGTTTCGATAGACGAATTGGAAACAAATGCCAATTCTGTCTATCCAGTCATCCATGAGAAAACATTGGAATTATATTGGGAATTTTTGCAATACCAACGTAAATTTGGTAGCAACCCATCGAAAATTCTCTATAAAACAATGACAATACAGCAATTCGTTGATCGTTTGTTAACGAAACGTGCAATTGTTTTCTTCGACTCCTACGATCGGTATTTGTTGAATTTAAACGGTACGATCATAGATGGCGCTGGTAGTTGGGAAACAATCGGTACCGATACAGAACAGCCACCTTTAATCCTGGAAAATTGTCTAAGTTATGATGAAATAAAATTATCAGCACTGTTATCAGTATCGTCATTAACCTATTTTATTAATGATGGTGATCGTTGTAATAACGGTCAATATGAAAATGATCGTGAAAATTTGGAAAATTCCGGCATTATCATCGGTTTAATTGGTGCAAGATTGGAGAAGTTCAATGTGATGGAATATCGTGAAATTGTCAAATCACGTGATCAAAACAATCCCAATTACGGTTATGGCAACACATTTGTACCGACTTTACAGGGTTTATTTTTGAATTTCTATAACGACACGAATCTAACCTATAAAGAATTGGAGCAAAATGGCGAATTTAGCAACACATCTAGATATCACGATTTAGGTTATGGTCGTTATTTCGATGGGTTGATGTACAACCGTCGGATGGCTTTAACCATCGATTTATTGTTGTTGGAGGCGAATGCACGAGCGAAATTGGTTGGTAAAACCGCATTCATTCATGTTGTCGGTTTCGGTTTGGGTGTATGGAAGCTTTATCGCCAACAAGACCAAATGTTTGCCGATACGTTTTTGAAACGTCTCGAATTCTTTGGTGACAAATTAACGAATATTAGTGACATTTGTTTTTCTTATATTAAAGTTAGGGAAATTCATGGCGATAATGGTGGTAGTAGTTATAAAGATGGCGATTTATTCGATAATAAAATCCGTTTACATATAAAAAACCGCCAACCCCACCACAATTTGAACGATCCAAATAAATTATTGATTGTTTCGTACGCATGGGATGGTAACGCCTTTCCTGGTAACGAATTTTGGTTGAAAATGTTGAGCAGTAGTGGTGATCCAGCGGCGGCTGCGTCAACACAAATTGCCGAATTACACAATCCGTTGATTAATCGACAAGTATCCGCGCAAAATTTACGTATTGCCTCGTTAAATGGCGACATTTATACGTTGCAACAGTACCAAGATTTGTTTGTGGAATGATTGTCGGTGTACGGCCCGCTTTATACTCGTATATTCAAAGGAATAACTCCAAGTGTCCGTCCACAAACTGTGCTTCGATTTGCGATATCAACTTGATTGTTGGTGGACGACCCGCTTTATGATTTTATGTTTAAAAGAATACCCCTAGTGGCCCTCTACAAATTTTCATTATGCTTTGCAATTGTTCGATTGGACTACAATCAAAGTCGACTATGAAATTGTTTGTTTACAATAAATTTTCCATAGTTCACTTTGATTTATAATTAGTATTGTAGGTAATTAATTTCAATAAATTATTTTTATTTCGATTGTTTTGTGATTTTTATAGATTTAAATTGATAATCGCTCCTAGTGTCCCTCTACAAATCAAAGCCCACTCTGATTTCGAATTTGATTGAACAAAAGTGGTACGTTCACAATTGAATTTCCATAGCTCACTTTGCTTACAAATAGAATAAAAATTGGTATGTTCACAATGGAATTTTGCATAGCCTACTTTGAATTTTAATTGCATGACAATTTCATAGCCGACTTTAAATTGAAATTTAATCAAATTAGGTTAATAAAATAAATGAAATCATTGAAATGATAATCAAATCTTATTTATTCATTTATTATTATGAATAATTAGAAATAATTAAAAAATAATTTTCCTAGTAATTTCTTATACATAAATAAAATACATTATCAGTGATTTCTTATCATAATCTCCATTTTGAATTCACCTTTATCATTTAATGTTTGTGGGTTTTTTCATGTTCGGCAATCGTTGTTTTGACTTGATTTTGTAAATTGTTGCCAATATCAACGATTTGGTCCAATAATGTCTTGGCAGTATTCTGGATATCGTTTTTGGCTTCTATTTTTTAAATAAAAAACAAACGAAAATTAATAAAATTCGTGGAAATTTGGGCTCTACTCGATTCACCCACAAAATATGAGGTTATATTTAGAAAGAATCTCATTGGTTCTCTAAAAAGGCGCCAAATTCGAAAACAACCAATAACCTTGCAATATGTCATTGGAAACAAAATAATTGGTTGTCTATAAGCGCCAAATTTCAAAACAATCAATGATTCAAAAGAACATCATTATGGTTAATTGCAATGCCAACTCAGTATAGATAAAGTTACTAGATTTCTAAAGGGTTAAATTAGTAGAAGTTAGGTTAGAATTCGACTTACTTGTCGCATCCGGTTCGACGGCTTTGATCAGTTTCTCAACTTGTCCAACAACCGTTTTCAAACCGTTATCCAAATTCTCCTTCAATTCTTTGGCTTTGGCTGTTGCCTCCGGCCCGGCGGCATTCTGTAACTGGACGACAGTTTCGCTCAATTTCTGTTCGACTTGTTTCAAAACATTCTCAACGTCGCCTTGATGGGCCTTCACTTCACCTTTAATCTTGTCAACGGCCTGTTGGACATTATCGGCCAATGTTTGGGCGTTACTCTTCAAATCATCGATGACTTTTTTGGAATCGGGCAATTCGGGAACGCCCAAGGCACGGGTGACATTCTGGACGACGACTTGAGCATTGGCCGCTAATTCCTCCAATTGGGAATGTTGTTGGGGTTGTTGTTGTTTCTTTGGTTTACCAATAACGCCCTATTTACAAAATCGACAAATATTAATTCAATTGTTTTAGGGTTGAATAGAGCAATTGAATCAAGCTACGACAGTATATAATCGAGGCATAGCCAACTACACATTGTATAATCTCAAAGTTGGCTATGATAACCCGTTACCAAGCCAACTTCGATTTGTGTTATTCTTGTCTCTTTGGAATTGTAAGAGTAACCGTCCATCTTCAGCGTTGCTATGGTAACGAATCACCAAAAGGTTACAGAATACGATAATATGGCAGATTTTTAATGTCAATCAAAGTCGGCTGTATTTAAACAAAATATAGTCTACTATCAGACTACCACCTAGAAAGCTTTTTTTTCTAATATAAAGTAGTTGGCTATGATTTTTGTGAATAGTGTCGTAGCTTGTTTCATACTTTACTACAATTTGACGTTTCGAACAAAGCCAGGTTATAAATGAATGGGCATAGCCAACTGCGATGCGATTTTCGATTGTTTGTAAATTTTCAATTGTTTCTAATACTCACTTGGAAAGCAATCAAGGCAACGACAAGGACAATTGCGAATCTCGTCATTTTTTTTGTCTTCTTTTAATTATTGTTATTGGTACAAATTTCTATAAAGAACTGATCAATTTTCCACCAGATTTATTCTATTTATACAATTTTTGTTCTATAAACTACCCGGACCTTCACCACCTTGACCTTTGATAAGTTCATCTGTTTTATTTCTTATCATAAACTAATTATTATTATCATTATTATTATTATTATTGGTATTGTTGATATAATAATTGGATAATCGACAGTTGAAATCTTTAGAAAGACTTTCATCAGAATTGTGTTTGAATATTGTTATCAAAAAATGTCTAATTTCTATTTGTTTAATAAAATTAAGAAAATATTTATTGGAAATTAACGAAATGGAAAAATTCTTGTTTTTTTTTTTTGATAAAATTGGCTTGGTTTTCTCAGAAAAATGTTGCATTTAGTCATTTTAGAATTTGTTTTTTTTTGATTAATTTTTGAAAATAATTATCTTGCTTTTAGTGTGCTAATCAGTGGCGGCTCGTTTCTTGTTACTTTGCAGAATTGTAGTAGGCTCCGGTTTTGATTGTTTATTTTTGTTTCTTCTTTTATTCCTATCGTGCCTCTTTTGTTTTTCTTGTCTTTGTTTATTTATGTTTCTTCTAGTTTACATCCATTCTTTTTGTTCTCTGTCTCTTCTTTTTCACTATATTTTCTTTTTTTATTTTGACCTCTTTTTCTATTATCTTTCTCTCTCTCTTGTAGCTATATCTCTTTCCTTTCTATCCTGCCTTTCATTTTCTGTTACTCTTTCTTTATTTCTTTCGTTTCTTTCCTTTTCTTCTATCTTCTCTTTCTGTGTTTTTGTCTTTCTCTTCTGCTACCTCGTTTTCGTGCAATTCTCTCTTTCTACCTTGTCTTTAAATCTTCTTCACTGTTCTTTTTTTTTTTGATTTCCCTCAGGTTCTCTCTCAATGTTGTGTCTTTTCTGTTCTTCGCAGTTTCTTCATTGATAAAATTTCCTGCTTTATCTCTCACGGATTCAAGTAACGAACCGCCACTGGTATCAATTTCTTTTTTTTTTGTTTTCCAACTAAGTTCAAGGCCAATTTACTAGATCCGCATCTTATCAATAGAATTCAAACTTTGTTCCGTAAAAGACATACATAACACTAGGTTAATGGCATTTTAAAAATAATTGCCCACATATTTTATGATAATTATTGATAAGATTCAATAATTATAATAAAAAGTACCTAATAGTAAAATAAATTACCTAATTTTGAAAATTTCGACAACAGAATAGGAAGAGAGAAAGTAACAAACGAGAAAAGAGAAGGGAAGAAAGAAAGATGAGAGAGAGGGAGAGTGAAACAGAAAAAAAGAAAAACAAAGAAAATAGGAGAGAGAAACATAGAGAAAGAAGGAAGTACATAATGAAAGTACAAGAAAGAGAGAGAGAGGCATAAGACGAAGAAAGATCAAAGGTAGAGTAGAAACAGACAAAGATGACAGAAAAAAAACAAATAAAGATTGACAGAGAGGAAAGAAATAAAGAAAGAGGAACAGAAAATGAAAAGTAGGATAGAAAGGAAATAGAGATAACTACAGGAGACAGAGATGGAGAGATAGACAGAGAGCAAGTAGAGAACGAAATAAAGAAATAACTATAGGGCGGGAGAGAGAAAGAGTGAGTGAGAGAGAGGCGCGGTAAGCGGGTGAGAGGGAAGAAGAGAGAGAGAAAGCTGCAAAGGGAAACAAGAAAGACAAAGAAGACAGAAGAGAGAGAGAGAGAAAAGAGGAAGAAATTGATTGTACAACAACGCCGTCTTGTAGAAAATAAACAATTGGAGCCGTATTTAGAATCGCTATTGTATAATTGAAATTTTGAGGTTAGAAATCTAGAACAATTCAAAAATCTAGTAATACAGGTGTACCAACCTGGTTTTTTTCGGAAAAAAGCGCGCAATTCAAAATAAAATTAAACATAACTGTTAGATATTTGAAAATAATTACAAAATTATGTAATTCTCGTATCTATTTTAATTTTAATAATTTGATAAGACTATAGTTAAGGTCAAGGTGGTTCAAGTTATCAAATTTCACTTATCAATTTTATTATAAATTAGCATTATTATTAGAAATTATTTTGATTAATAAAATTTGAATATAACTGTTTTTATTAAAGGGAGAATCAACAATTTCCATCCCTGAAAGCTTCAACCCTTACTGTTTTAAAACCCCAATAAGAGAGAGATTAATTAGTTATTACTTTATTTATTTAAAAATAATTCGAATTTATTTATAATTAAATGCGATTACATCATAGCTAACTAGACAATTGTGAAAGGAATTTCATTTGTTTTTATTGCGCCTTAATAATAATTAATTAATTAATTTGTTGTTGTTGTCGATGTTTTTTGAATCTTCTCCAATAAATCTTTGCTCTGTTGTTGGATACTTTCGCCGAGATTTTTCAAACTTGTCGTTGCATTCTGTACCAATTCATTGCTCTATTTCAACAATTAATTTAATTATTTATTAGTCTAATTAATTGATTAAACAATTAGTACCTGGATTTTGGTGAGTAAATCATCTAGGCCGGTTTTCAACGATTGCAATGCCTCATCAATTGTCTGTGCTGCATCTTTTCCTTGATTACCAGCCGGTGCATCACGACGGATAATTTTTGCATCAATCACTAAAAACTAATTTTAATTTTTTTTAATTATTTTTTGAAAAAAAAATAACCTCAAACTTACCTGGAATAGGAAGAATGCAGCAATTGTAATGAAAATCAAGCGGGCTATCATTGTTGCAAATAAATCAAGTGTGCGTAATTTTCGTTCTATTCCACTGTGTGTCTATATCTGACAAATGAATGAATAAATTGATTAATTTACAACGACTTTTATAGTTAACATTGACTGATACGTTTTTGTCTTTATTTGTGATAATCGGCGACTTGATTTTTTAATTGGACTTAATGATTTTTCTCGAATGGAATTTAATTGATTTATTAATCATTAGAATGGCACAAATTTGGGTTATTTTTCTAAATTTTTTTTGGGTAAAAGTTGGCGTAAATTCAATTGTTAAAAGCAGTGCCGTAACAGGATAAATTCCCGGTCTTGGTGGTGGAAAAATCAACAGTGGCGCCCTCAATTTCGACAAACCAGGGCAAATTTAATAGCAAAACGAAAATTGGTGCCTTGAATTTCGAAAATTTTTCTAATTTAGGTTAGAAAATTGCCCAAAGTGTCTAAATTTGCAGAAAATCAACCATTTATAACCTAAAATTGTTGAAATTCAACTCAAAACTGGCAATTTAAATAGAAAATGTCTGAAAATTTGGGCTAATATTAGCCAAATATGGTGAAAATTGACGAATGTTAAAATTTTGAGCAACCCAACATTTTTATAACCTCCAATATACCAAAATTTGTCCAAAAATTCAATAAAAACGCAATAAATTCGAAAATAATCTCCAAAATAGCCCAAATTTACACAATTTAGCATTAAGATGGGCAATTTTAACCCCCCGAATTTCCACAAATTTACCCCATTACTACGCCAATGCTCTCCAATTTAATCACATGAACTTTGGTCTCCAGCATTGTTGATAACAATAAATCAACTGTTCAATTCAGATAGTTTTATTTCAAAGTTTCATTGTCGAAAAATAAAACAAAATATCAAAGTAGAAAACGACTAAAATTACGTAAATCCAACTCGAAGGACCATTTGTTTTTCAAATTATTGCCGCCCTTGCAGCCGATTGGTGTCCATCAAAATATCTTCGATTTCATTGGTGAATTGGCGACGTTTCTCAATTTCGTTACGTCGCCGTTTCAATGATATCTGCCTTGATGATTGCAACGTATTCAGTAATTTCGACAAGAAATTGAAAATATCATCATCATCAGCAGCAGAATCGATGATTTGCCCACTCAAATCCCTAAAAATCATCAAAAACAAAACAATCAACGTTTAAATCAAAGGCCATATTGTATCAACAAAAACAAAACAATCACAGTAGGCGGTAGGTGGCCATATTGTTGATTATTTGAAAAAATGGCGGGAGAAAAACAACTTACCGTTTTGGCGGTGGTTTTGAATTCGCTGCTAATTTTCCATAGTTTTCGTTAATTATCAATAAGAAAACAAATGAAATTGATAAGAATTTGATTGTAGACATTTTCGAATTTTGTAAATAAATCAATGTACACTAGATACGGCTCTATTTATAGCTAAAAAAAATAGAAGAATTTGCTGTGTTGACAATTTGAAAATTTTGCAGTTTATTTATGAANTTATTTATGAATACTTAATAATAACAATAATAATTAATAATAATAAGGTAGCGTTCACACGAGTTACGGTAATTGTCGCTCAACCTTGAAAAGGTCACGACTTTCACTTGCCACAAATAAGGTTACAATTTTCTAACCTCACTCAACCATTGATAAACAATTGAAACAATAGACTTCTAGATAAAATTTATTTGTTTCTTCAATTAACATAAATTACAATAAATTAATTATTATCATTATTACTCATTTAATTCTCGAGTGTACTTTGTACAGCAATGGCAAACGCAATTGACAGCATGCGGGCATTTTGGTACGATGATTTGCGACAATGTTGGCACCACTGCCGGTGGTAATGGTGGCTGCGCCACTGCCGGTGGTAATGATGGCTGCGCCACTGCTGACGGTCTAACAATCACCGGCTTCGTTATGGTTATAATTTCCGGTAGAGCGGGCGGTAAGAATGCCGCCGGATCTTGAAACGGTAACGGTAATGGTCGTGTTTCCTTCCACATGTCGCATTTGGGCTCGTTAATTATGACATTTCTCCATGGACGAGGCGTTATATCATCCACTCCATTACCACTTGAGATTTGATGATTCTCCGATTTTACCACCGGATAACTCACTAATAGATCGGCTCGATTCTGGGAATGATGCGGTAATAGAGCTTTATTCAATTGTTCTTTCGTTTGTTTACTTTCCGATCGTAATTTAGCCGTTGGATATAATTTAATGATCGGTGATTGTTTTGCTACTTCTTGTTCTGAGTAGTAAATTTTATCATCAGCAGTTGGCATTACCGGTGGTAAGTCATCAATATGCTCAGCTACCGGCGCAGTTTGCGTCATTTTCGTCGATGATAATATTTTATTGTGGTGAGCTACTGGCGCTGTTGCCGGTGCATTTTCTTCACTTTTCCTCACTGATGATGACGTTTTGCTCGTTTGCGCAGTTGCCGGTGCCGTTTTTCCATTCTTCTTCAACTCCTCTAATGCTTTACTGACGTCAGTCAGTAGTTGTTCCAAGTCGACTCGGGGTGTTGGCGGGGCTAATGGGCAATGGCAGATATGTGGATAGGGGTAGTGGCAACAACAAGGGGATGGTGTGGGGTGGTATGGCGGATAGGGGCAGTGACAGGGACAGGGGTGTATTGGTGGTAATGGTCGGCTTGGTATTAATTTATCGTGGCCGAATCTTAACGAAATTTTCGCATTGGCTGATGCTTTTGTGTTATCATTAACTGATACCGATGGTGATGATGATTTTTCGTTATCATCATCGAAATTGGATCGTTCTAAAATCTCCAATTGGTCATAATCACGATTTTTTGGCGTTTGAAAGATTTGTTTGAAATTAACCGTTTCAGCCCGTACCTGAAATTTGTAATTAATTTAATTAATTCATTAATTAAATTAATTAAAATTTAATTACCTGGAAAACAACTGAAATTAGGCAGATTACTAGAAAAGTCTTCATTATGTACTGATGTACTGATGATTTTCCATTATTATTCAGGTGTTTTTATAGAACAATTGAAGATTTTTGAACGTGTTCTATAATCAAAATAAAATCCCAGGTATCCTTGATTAATGATTCATTTTTTTTTAAGCAGGTATGTTGATTATAAGGGAAAACTGTTGATTATGCAAAAACAATTGACATTGATCTTTTGATTATGTACACGAAAAAATCAGTGGCGCGTTCGATGTTGGGGCTTTATAATTTGACACTTGAAATAGAGCTGAAGTTTCAGTTTAAAGTGCTAAAATTTAGGGCTAAGTGCTAAATTGTTTTTGGCTTGGTTTGCTGTCAATGATAAATACTTAAAAATCTTGGAACGTTGGTTTAAAGCTCAAAATTAAGTGGGAATTGTCCGCAATAAGCCAAAGTTTCTCATTCAAATCTTGCAAGTTTAGCCCAAAGATGCTAAATTTTCCGAAATTTTTTGTGCTGAGTGCTAAATTTCTTACCAGATTTCGTCAAAACGCCTCAAAATAAGGCAAATTTTCTTTTGGGATTATAATAAACAGTAAGAAATTCTGGGATAAAGGAAAAACTTTAATGAATGTCCTGAAATTTTGGACTTGAGTGCTAAAATTTTCGAAATTTTGTACGAAAAACGCTTGAAATGATGTAAATTTCGAACAAAAACTATAAAAATTCTCCACTAGAAAGTTAAACGCCTCTATAAAACACTGTAATTTAGACCAAAGTGCTAAATTTTGAGAAATTTTCATGAAACTCGTGAAATTTACGGCCTGAGTGCTA